>QJPP01004142.1:0-232155 GCA_003996215.1 Jaltomata sinuosa
ATATTTGGTGATGACAATATTGTATGTTTAATAGATGTCCAGTTATTATGTCATGAATTTTATTTTATCCTTAAATTTAAAAAATATTGGATTATTACTAAAAATGAATTACACATCTATTGAAAATCATCCAACATATATACTCATTTGTTGAAAATAATCAAACATACTCTACACATTTTGCAACAGATGAATCATATGTTGCAACAGATAAATCATCTGTTGGAAATAATCAAGCATACTCTACACATTTTGCAACAGATGATTCATCTGTTGCAACAGATGATACATCTGTTGGAAATAATCAAACATATTTTCTGCAAAATGCAACCCATATCAGGGCTCCAAACTCTTAAAAATCACCCAAGCGGCCCAAACTTCTTGCATTCTTGCAACTGAATTATCATTCATTAGAGTCTTAGGAGTTATCATAGAAGTGCCGGTTATCATATGCTCAATGAAAGTAAGTGAGTATGACCCGCACGCGACAAATGTCTCATTCTTTGGAAGGTTCTGTTTTCGACCTTCAAAAGCCCATCGTTCATTGAGCAATTTTTCCGGCAAGTGATTCATTAGGCCACTTTGCTTCAACAACTTAGGGAACAACTCCAACAAACCCTCCATGAATATCAGAAATTGAAGCTCTTCAAACACTTGTATGTTGCAGTCATAGACATTCATGACTCCCTCACTTATTTTGATCTCAACAGTCACAAAATGCTTCTTCTCCAAATTCATTACTGCTATGATTCTCTTGGCCTCTCTCCAATCTGTGGCACCTGGATATGGTCTCTTTCCTTTGACATAGTCAATCATGTTATCATCCCATTCAAACTCAGCAAGTAACTCCTCTATTTTTTTTCCACCAGGAGTTGTTACTTCTTCACTGAGTTTGTTGTACCGACAGAGAAAATTACCATAAAAATTGAGGTCCATTATTCTATCTCCAAGATCATAGAATTGAATGAATTTTAGACGTCTCTCCCGCATTAGAAGAAGAATTTCATCAACATACTGAAATAAAAATACAATTTATATAAGTTAGCAACTTATAATACTTGAAAAGTTGCAGCAGATGAGTCATCTGTTCCCATCTGTTGGATGAAATCAAAACAGTAGGTCTACTGCTTTGATTTCATCCAACAAATCAGTCATCTGTTGGAATAAATGTCTCATCTGTTCCAACATATGACTGATATGTTGCAGCAGATGAGTCATCTATTGGATGAAATCAAAACAGTAGGTTACTGCTTTGATTTCATCCAACAAATGGATCATATGTTGCAGCAGATTACCCATCTGTTGCAACATATTTCTCATCAGTTGCAACAGATGGATCATCTAAATAAGCAGTATAAAATTATTAAATAAATAGAAGGTTAGTAAAAGTAACTTACCCAGTCCACATACCAAAACTTCATATCAGTCATGTTCTTGAAGTCTTGTGGACCAAATTTATGCATAGAGTAAATTTCTGGGGCCTTTTTTGAATTCATCAGAGTTTTCAGCTTTGCCTTTCTTGTGGCAGACACCAACTTGTAGACATTTACCTTCTTCAGCTCTCCTTGCTCTCCTATGGCTCTTGGAACTTCCCCAACAGTGCAAGAAAGAGGAGTTGTAATTTTCCTTGATTTAATATCTGAAATTGCCTTGGAAATTTTTTTTTTTGTCCTCTTAATCTTAACCTGCAATGGAGTGAATGGCTCTGTAATCTTTCTTGATGGGATGACACCCCTTTTAGATGTCAATTCCTTTACAGCATTAGTTAATCCCTTAAGAGCATCAATCACTCCATTGTGTTTTTCCTTGCACTCTTGGCATTTGCATGCAGAACAAGAGCTTGAAGAGGCAACACCACCAAACTGTCTACCCATGTTGTGTGGTAGATCTGTAGCATGCCTACTAAAAGGGGTATGTCTACCACCAAAGTCAGGGGTATGTCTACCAGTAATGTCTACCAGTAAAGTCAGGGGTGTGTCCACCACCAAAGTCAGGGAGGTTTCCACCACCAAAATCAGCATCTTCAGTATGACCATAGTCATGGTCATTTCTTGGTTGAAAAATCACAAGAGCATCACCAACACCAAAATCATCACCACCACCGATAGTAACAACAACACCATCACCACCACCGATAGTAACAACAACACCATCACCACCACTACCACCACTATCAACACCAACACCAGCAGTATCAACAATAACATCATCAAGAACCAAATCATCCTTCCCAAGTGCTTTTCTTCTGATGGCTGTTGCTCCGGCCAATTCTTTTTTTATCCTCTCAATTACCTTAGGATCCGGTAGAGTTTCCACATACCCTAAAGTAACAAGGAATGGCATCTTTAACTCTTGATTAGTCGGGATAAGCCATGAATGCACAATCTAAAATCAATAATTAAATGTATTAAAATAATGTTTAACTCATAATTGAATTCTATTGCAACAGATGTTAATGTGTTGCAACAGATGTGAATTTTGAAAAATAAATTCAAATTAATCTCTATAAAAGTAGACTTACTGCTTCCTCGGGTGGTTTGAAAAGATCAAGAACTTTTGCTCTTTTATCATTCTTCACCGACAATCATCTCAGAATTCTAGGACTAGAAACCTCTTCTTGATAGTCCTTCACTTGTTGTCGGAGATAAGGAATGGCTTCAAATGCCCAAGCCTGTAAAAATTATGCTAAAAATTAAAAATATTATTCAATAAAAAAAATTAAAACACAAAAATAAAATATTTACCATGAAAGCCCATGGAAAGCCATATAAGTTGGCTGTCTTTGGCGTTAACGGAGTCAACAAATATTTGATAGTCATTATGAAGCTTTCACGATCCCAAGGGTAGTTATTGAATTCCTCCAGATCTTCCGAGAGCTTTATTAAATCAAGTGGTATGTTGTTGTTAACGTCTCTCGCCCAAAGAATATTATGTACAAACCAAACCAAGTACAATGATTGCTTGTGCTTCTTTGAAAGCCTTTTACCTTCTAACTCTTGAAGTAAATTTACATTTTTGAAGCTTGAACCAACAAGGGACACCAAGTCATCACCATCAGTTGACTTGCCCTTTTGAATTTTCTTGATAGTCTTGGTTGCTGATTTAGATCCTTTTTTTGTTGTTGTCTTTGGTGTGCGGAGTGTTTTTTTTGCGTAACAACAGGAATAGGTTGAGAAGGAGGATGACATTTTAGTCAAGTAACTATGGCAAACTCCTTCAACCCAAAACAAAGTGGCATGCCACAGTAGTTGATCCAGACTTCATCCATCTTATCATTGTTCTCATACATAAATCTACGTTTGAGAAGACCATACACCATGGTCATTTGAAAATGAGCATTATTATCCTCTGTCAAATCAAGATATTGCCCAAAGCAGCTGTTTCTGAAATAATCATCCAATTTTTGTTCTTGAAGTATTTTTCTGAAGGTGTCAAAAGATTTTTCCATGGCTGACTTTATCACACAATCACCAGTTAAATTTGTGACACCATCACACTGCATTCTCACAGAAAAATTATCAATGCAGAATGTTTTGACACACTCTTCAGCGGAAGGACTGTAAGGATCAAGGTGTTCCTCTTCCTCATCTTCACTTTCATTATCTCCTCATTTTCCTCCTTCCTCTGATTCTACTTCATTATCTTCTTCATCCTTCTCTTTATCTATACCTTCCTCTACCGAGTTTTTATCTTCATCAGTTTCTCCTTCATCTTCCTTACTTCCCTCACTTCCTTCATCTTCCTCACTTTCCTCATCTCCTTGTTCATCTTTACTTAAATCTCCAGATTCTTCACTTTTTCTATTTCATTCTCTTTTTCCTTCTCTTTTTCTATATTTAAAGCTGATTGAGAAGAGACTTCTTCTTCTAATTGAGATACTGCTTGTATAGCAAGCTCTTTTAGTGGTGAATGTATCCTAGCTATTTTTCTTCTTCCTTTCTTTGGAGTTGATTCACTTTCTTTCCTTTTAGTGAGAGCCATTTATCTACGAACAAGAGTAAAATAAAGGTCAATGATTGATTTGTGCATCATTAAAAAAAAAGATAACAATAAATTTAAAATGTACAAATAATTGATCCAATAGATGGGTCATCTGCTGGAACAGATGACCCATCTGTTGGAACAGATGACCCATCTAATGGAACAAATGACCCATCTGATGGAACATATGACTCATCTGTTGGAACAGATGAGTCATCTGTTGCAACATATGACTCATATGTTCCAACAGATGGGTCATCTGTTGGAAACATAATAAGAGTAAACCAACAGATGGTATAGTTATTTTCAACATATGCTTAATACATTTGTTATGGTATTAACAAAATTTTTACCACATAATATACCAAGAACATCAACATAAATCAACATTTATCACTTGAATAACAATTTTGAAGAGCAACACCATACAAGAACAACAACACCAATATTTACCAATAAAACAACATCAATAACACCAACAAAATTCAATAAAATCAACAAAACAACAACAACACCAATATTTACCAATAACACCAACATAATGTTCAAGAACAAGAACAACAACAACATTAACCCTAACTTTGAGGAGAATACTCAGTTCAAATCTTCTTCTTCTTAACTCAGTTCAAGTCTTCTTCTTTTACATTAACCAAAAATATTATTTTCAAAAAGCCTAACTTTTTGAGATGCAAAACCCTTCTACAACTGTAGCAACAGATTCCAACAACAACAATAACAAAAATTTCACTTCCATTAAAAATAATAACACAAGACAAGAACAACAACAAGACACAACAACAAGACACAACAAGAACAACTCAAGACACAATAAAAATTCAAATCTTAACAGCTATTTGCTCAAACAGATCAACTAATCTGTTGCAATAGATTACTTGCAAAAATCAAAATTTCACTACTTTCACAACAATGTTCAAGAACAAGAATAACAACAACAATAAAAATTCATATTTCACTAAAGATACACACACTATTTACAAATATAGAATCATATCGTGTAAACAAATACCACAAATTAGGGTTTCTTTCATTTTTAAGCATAAAACAACAAAATCATCAACCCACAGTTTCAGTTTAAGTTCTTCTTCTTTTTCTTCTTTAATCAAAACCCCAACTTTTTAAAAATCCTAACTTTTCAACTTTTTGAACCAAATAAAAAAGAAGACTTTACCTGAAAAGAGATATAAAGAGCAAAGGGAAATCGATTCCCCTGTTTCGTCGGGAAAAGAACAGAGAAGAAGAAGAAGAAGATGAGAGCAAAATCGTCCTTAACAGTTGAAAACCTTTGGGGAGATGAAATTTTTTAAAATTTGAAACCAATTTGATAGGTTAAGGGAGAGAAAAAGAAAGAGAATTGGGGAGAGTTGAGTTGGGTCTTTTTGTATTTTTAAAAAAATTAAAAAATTTTAAAAATATTAATTGAGTCCCTAATTAACTTAATTAATTTTTTAAGTGTTTTTGACCATTAGACTTGACCAATATCACCAAAATTAATTTTGAGACTTGAAAGTCACACCTTCCATTCAATTTTCTCCGAAAACTCTCAGTAAACAGAAAATAGAAACCTCTCATTCGCGTTTGCTCACAAAATAGAAAGCCTTAAAACTCTTAGAATCTCTCAAAACCAGAAATCGATGGAATCCGTCTCTCAAAACTTTCTCACATCTCTCAGAAAACACTCACAAATCCGTCTCTCGCTTCTGTTTGGGTTTTGTTGGAATCGCCTAAAGCTGCATCACATCGGAAGAGTCTTGTTGGAATCGCCTAAAACTTCATCACATCGGAAGAATTTATCAGGTAAAATTTTTTGGCTTGTGGATTTATTGCATGTCTATTTTTGGTTTGTGGGTTTATTGTTTCCATCGGAAGGCTCAACAATCTCTGAGTTTATTGCTTGTCTATTTTTGGGTTGTGGGTTTAGATTTTCTTGTGTTATTGATACGATTTGTGTTGGTTTTTGCTTGTTTATCGATGGGTTGATTTTTTCTGGTTTACCGATGGTTGATTTTTGCTTTGATTTTGGTGTTTTTATTACTACTGGCTTAGACTGTTGTACGCTTGCTTAACTGGAGTAATTGATTAAATCCCAAAACCTAGAGCTTGACATGCTAAAATTGATGTTGATGAGGTAGGAGGTGGACTGATTTGTAGGGAGGGATAATCCCAGCTCTTAAGTACGAGGATAGTAAACACAAAACTAAGCTAAGATGAGTATCCAACACAAGAATGGTTATACCTATAAGAGCATAATTTTCCTTACAAAAATTCCATTTTATTACTGTTATAATCTTGTCAATCGCGACTAGTTGTGTTCTCCGTTTCTTTTTGTTACCTCACAAATCTGTTATAAGTGAAATGCTCAACTAGTGGTGGAAGTATCATCCTGACTTTGATCAAACAAATACTTGTGTCAAAATTTTGAGAGCCACTAAATTCTTTTGAAACTTTCTGATTTTATGAGTTTTCTGTTGTACCCAAAACCACTGTTCTATGTCAACGGATACAGCCCCCTTAAAATTCATATATAACTGCATGTTAAATGTTCTCCGAGTATCTTCACCTCTAAAACTTAGAAAGATATGTTCTCCGACTTCAAAATGGTGATGAACTGGATAAATTTCTCAACACATCAAATGCAGCAGCCAGCCTTTGCCTTTTGGGCTTCTTTTTTGCTGCTTCTTCATTTTTTTTCTCATCTTATAATCTTCCTAAGAGAGCTTGATTTTACTAAAAAAAAAAGAAGTCTTAGTTCAATCCAATAATTTGATAGATTAATTATTGCTACATTTGGTCAAAATGTGTGTAATGTAATGTTAATGTAGACCTATTATATGATTCTTAGGGTGTGGTAATAAGATGAAGAAATAGAAACAAAATGAAAGATGAATGTTTCTGTGATTAGGTCTGCAGTTCTATTAAACTAAGGGATCTATTTTCTCTTGTTGGATTAGAAAAAATTAGTTGTAGTATGTTTAAAAGATGTTATGGTTCTTCCTTTTCTAGTTCTTGCTTATTTGAGTGTGCCCCACAGTTTTAAAACCCAAAGTTCATAATTTTCCTTCCGTTAATCTTTGTTTCCCCCCACTGTTCATATGATTTTTAAAGAATTTTACACAGGCTCTTTACCAACTTTTTTGGGTTCTTTTATAGATGTTTTACTAGACCATGAACTCAATTCATTTCGTGTAGTCTGTTTGCTAAAAATGTTGAACATTTGCCTTTGCAAGCATGTTTAAAATAGTGGACATCTTCTAATTGTTTAATTGCAGTGGACAAAGTAAAAAATCTCCCAGTAGGGTAGCTCTTCCTCTTCAAGCACTCACGTGCAACGAGTTTCTAGCAGCCTGCAAGCTCTTATTACGGTTATGGAAGCCCTGCAGATGCATCTCTGCATTTTCAGCAGACTTCAAGTTCTTATTATGATAGCGCTCGCCCAGTTGACACTACTCCATTTTCAGAAGGGTAATAAATTTTTTTTTAAATATGCCAACTCTTTTATGCTCTTGTAGTTCACAGGCAGACCAGATGCTGAATGTGACAAAGTCATCTTTCAATCTTTTTATAGGAATGTATATTTAATTTTTAATTAATCGAATACAAAAGAGATATGAATTAGCATATGTTAAAGAGTTCCTTGAAGTGTTCACTTTATTAACTACAGTTCTCGTTAGTACTTTCACCTGTTAGTTGAGGTAGCTTTATTAGGACTATTACTGTGAGGTTATTTACAGCTTGAAATGAGAATGAAGTTTCAAAGGTGATGCTATTTTTGGGTTATTGTTCCTGATTCTGTGGTTGAAGTTTCTACTACGGATTAAATTGAATTGGTGAAGGGGTAAACTGTTTGACATACCTGCACTGTTTGTCCAGTTTAAGTTTTTCTTCTTCTGAGCATCCGTTGAAGAACTGGAGTGTGAAAGAAATAATTATAGAACTGAAATCTCCAAAATTGAATTTGGCAGCTTTGAAAAGAGAATCTGAAAGTCCAGAACTATACATAAACTACTTAAAAATTTCAGTTTTATCCAGTTTTAGTTTAGAGAATCTGCATTGTTTTGAGCTTGTTTCTGGATAAATTTTGGTCAGAAAACTCAAGCTAAATAGCTTGTTCAAAATTCTGCTGTGGTTTTTATTTGTTGCTTGATTCTACAGAGTGAAGAACTGAGCTTTTGTTTGTAGTTGTTGGTTTGAAAGAGTTCTTTTCGACTGCTGTCTCTATTTCTTTCTAGATTGATTTGATTAACAAGTTGCAGCGCTGAAAAATTCTTTTTGGTGCTGCTATAACTGAGTTCCACACATTTTTAAGCCTCTATCTAGTTTTCTAAAAATGTTTCAACTGTTAGCTTGCTTTTCTTCATAGCTATAGTAAAGGTTTTATGGAGTGTTAGTTTTGTGTAGTATTTGATTGTATGTCTGATAAGCTATGGAAAATGATTCCATTGGGCTATTTGATTTCACCTTTGACTTTTTCGAACAATGTTCTAATTGCATTGAGTAGAACAATCAAGAACAAGAAATTTTCAGCCTATGCTTGTTTGACACCTCCTTTTATAGTCTAACTATTAGAGTTTAGGAATTGATTTACAGAATTGACTTATACTTGTATCTATCCAATATTCATATTCACCCCTCCTGCCAAACAAACCCCAACTCACTTTTTAAATTGTATGAATTGCTTATTAGTAAGTTAAGGTTTCTTGATTAGTCCCAATAAACTCCTTTCAATCTTTGTTCTTATGAAAGCCATTTATTTGCAGGAAGGATCATGAAGATGGTGGAAAATATTGAGAAGAAATTTGATGCAAAAGAACTGATCCTGTGACGTTATTAAATCCTGGTGGACATCCTAATAAAGATTGTCGACTAATGAAATTTAAGGCAATACTGAAACTAAACAGGTGTCTCTTCATTTTATTAAATCCTTTTGCTGTTAGGAAGAAAGTTGCATTGATATTGGTAAAATAGTAACTGTCTTGCTATTCTGTTGTCTCCTTTGGTACTTCTCAAACCTTCACCAAAATGTGATCATTGTTGATTTTAGGGATGAATTACAGTTTTGTATGAGATAAAAAATTTATAAGTAGTTGATTGTTGTCAGGAAATAAACTTATGGGAATTGATGACATTTCAGAAGTCTTATCACCTTATGTAATGAGAAAACGACTCTGAATATCATTTCACAATATAGAAAGTAGTTCACTATACGAGGATTGTCTATGGTTGAATAATATTATATATGTCATTAAAGCACGCTTAAGCCGTGAAACTCATGTTGGCAAGTTATATATCTCTTGTATTGATGTCTCAGTTGTATTTATACGTTGGTTCCTTTATCAGTTGCCTTGGGTGCTATGCTCATCTCTTGCCCCTGTGCTTGAGTACTTTTAATAGCAGTGACTGGCTCATTAGCTAGTTCAGTAGTTACAACAGGCTTTAGATGACTCACAGGCAAGATACAGATAATGAACAACATCAACTATTCGAACAGAAGAGCTAAAAATATAGAAATTTTTCAGTAGTTGTAGCAGGCTTTAGATGACTCACAAGCAAGATACAGATAATAAACAACATCAACTGTGTGTTTGCAGTTTTCATGACAATTCCGATCTATTATCCCTTCAGTGTCTCATTTTCTTCAAATTTGTGCTAGACGCACATGATCTTCTGGGACTTCTAAGGCTGCAGATCTTGGTTTTAATCATTGATCTGATTGTGAAATTGGACTTTACTATAAAGCAGAAGTTTTGAACTTTGACCATATGGTAAATGATAATTAGTTTTTTCAGTTTTCTCTTTTACAGTAGAAAGGGAGGTAAGAAAACAAATTTAAACAGTAAGAAAACAGTGAAACCATGTATATCTGGGATTTCCAAGACTTGGAAATATGAAAATGATACGTCTTGTTGTAAACCAGGTACATTGAACAATATGAAAGCAATTAGAGTTGGTGAAAAGTTCACATTCTAATATGTGTTTTCCTTGCTAAACTGGACTTTACTGATGTATTTCATGGTGAGAAATTTACATTCTAATATGTGTTCTCTTTGCTCCAGTTTCAGCTGATGGGATTTGGGAATAGAGGAGTCGTTGCTGACAAATGGTCAGGGAGGCTTTTATGGGTCTGTGCAATTGGTATACCATCTTCGTTTAATTTTTTTCTTGAGATTTTTCTCTCTAGACAAGGGAATGTTATTTTAAGCCTATAATGGTCTGGCAGAAAGTCAACAATTAACAAATTAGCTAGTATGCCAAGACTTGGCTAATAACGTCATACATATGATATCTCCACATATTACTGGTGTTTATCAACTTATGGTATTTGTTAAAATTCTAAAGGTGTTTGCTCTATAGGGGAAGAGCTTATGGAAAAAAGTTTCCTATGAGCTTCAAAAAGATTATTGGGTAGAAGAAACTCTACATCTCTATGACTCTACCAGTTAAAACATAGAGATCTTCCAAGTTAAGTGAAAACTTGTTCCTCGATGCACTATGTTATAATTTTGTTTTGAAAATTTCATACATTTGGAATAACTAATTCTCAACTATCTTTGTGCGAACTAAAATTGATTAACTGAAGAGTATGATAAACGCTGAACCAAAACCCCTCTGGGTGAATGCATCAGCTTTTCATCTTATACGGATCAACAAAGTTTGATCGTATCATTGCTGTTATTCTGTAGATTTCGATTTACATGCCAACTTTTAGGTTCTTCTAATTCCAGAAGGTTTTGAGGTGTGCCATGGGTCCCTTTTGGGGTATGGATTGCTGAGACGATCTACTTTCATTCTCAGTATGCACAATGACTCGGTTGATGAATAATTATGAATAGTTTAATGATACATCAAGATTTAGATATATCTATGTGTTAACTGTGACCAATCTCTGCTGAGTGCTTAAATTAAATTATTTTTAGCTCTTCTGTTCGAATAGTTGATGTTGTTCATTATCTGTATCTTGCATTTTTATGTTTTATAAACTCACCAATGATTCCATCTACCTGGTTGGTTAGGAAGTAGAAACCAAAATTTAGCACAGAAAATGTCCTTTGTTTATGAAATGGCAAGTATTATTAGTCTAAACTAATTGGTGTGTTGACTAATGGTAAGATTTGAACCATAATTTTGTGTCAACTTATAATTTCTGTTATCATGATGAATTTCACTATGTATCACTACCAAATTACCTATGGATGACATAGTTGGTCTTGTTTCATTGAAGTATTTTGTTCTCATAGGATGATTAACCATGACTAGTGTTGAACATGATTTTTTTCTAACTTTTAATTTTATTTTGAATGTGTAGGAAAATGCCGGTGATTGAATTTGAATGGTGACCACAAGTCAACTCGACCTATTGAAGTGAATGATAAAGAGTTTTTGAACTATTTTGATATATGTTTGAATACATTTTGTTTCGTGTAGTGGAATTTATGTTTAGTATAGATCTTGACAGTATTGCTTTCTAAGCATGTGTTCGTACATTTTGACTACATTGTTATTTTTGAAGTTTATTGTAAATCTAAAATTTTAGACATTGTTGCCACACTTCAAAAGTGTGGCTATAGGAATGTCAATTGTGTGCATTTATATAATGAAAATGTTACACTTTATAAGTGTTGTTGTAGAAGAGGTATAAAAGACTGCACTTTTAAAGCGTGGTCAATAACAAGCTAAGGCCACACTTTCAAAGTGTAGAATTATCAAATATACTTGTTGCCAATGTGATGCTACAAAGTGTGGTCTTTGTAACTCTTAGGCCACGCTTTTTAAGCGTAGCTGCTATGGCCACACTTAAAAAGCGTGGTCCTACGCTTAAAAAGCGTGGTCTAAAGTCAATGGTTACGGCCACCTCCCTGAAAAGCGTGGCCTAAAGGCCGAAAGCATAGCCTTTGATCAAAGGTCACACTTTTTGCTACTTTAGGCCACACTTTATAAGGGTAAACAAAAGACAAAAATGTTGTAGTGTTCCCTCAGAATCTAATAGACACTTAGCAGAATAGAGAAAAGAAGCGTCCCTTTCTTCTCCAAAGCAAGTTGAAGGGTTCTTCAAGTCCAGACTCCAAACTCAAGGATTTTACCAAGGATTTTGCTCTCAGGTATGTGAGAATTCATTATTGGGTATGCTTTCATCCATTGAGTTCCTAAGTTGATTCAGTTCTTCAGTTTCAATTTAATTTTCAGAACCTAGGTTTCCTAAATTGTGTGAATCCCTTATATTTTGGTTTCCTTGTTACATATAAATCTTTATTGCATGTTTCTTCAAATTCTAGCAGTATTGTGTTCTCAAAATTTTCAAACCCTCATCATGTTGTATTATCCCTGATTTTGAACTATGATTGTGAACTGCATGTTTTATTCAGATTCTAGAATTGTTATAAGCAGTTTAATTCTTCAGGATGGTGGGTTATTAATACCCGATCATTTTAGGATTTCATGCATTTTTAGCCAGAAACTCAATCTTTCAAAATTAAATGATTAGAGTTAATTCAGTCTTAGCTTATTTTTCATTCTCAGAAAGTCAGTATTTTGAGCTATCTAGTATGTCAGTTTATGTATATATTTATTCAGTTGTGAGTAGTCCTTAGCACTGAGCGGACAAGGGGGTGAAGGCTCACCCGTCAGTTAGGACTGAGACCTTTAGTAGAAGTCCTTAAGTCCCAAAATTACGACGCCACTGTAGGTTCTGAGGGGTCATCCATCAGATCAGGCTTGACATCTTAGTCCTTTTGGACATCAAATTAGTGGATCCACGCCATCCAGTGTTCGTACCCTTGGGAAGGTATGGACACCTTTCCAGCCAGGGTAATAAGTTGGGCCCATAGTTAGCTCAGCTTGGGATATGTCGGTAAACAATAGCTCTTGTAGTTCAGATTCAGTATTGCATGACCTCGTAGTCAGTTTATTCAATTAAGTATTGTTCAGTTGCATATTTATCTATTGGGTCATCGCATTAGTTACATATTTCAGTTTCATGTTCAACTTACCCTTTATATTTAGTTATCTCACATGCTCAGTACATTCAAAGTACTGACCGCATACTTCTTGCGCTTATTGTTGGATAATATAGGTTCAGGTGCTCAGTATCCAGATCCCAGTTAGTATGATCCTCCAAACTTCTCAGCAGCAGAGTTGGTGAGTCCTCATATTTTGGGGACGGGATTTGTATTTATTTTATTCTATCTTTTATTCAGTTTTTAGACTATTAGAATTAGTTGGGTGCTTTTCCAAGCAACTCATCTCAGTAGAGGCTTTCAGACATAAAGTCTATTTTCAGCTTTTATTGTCAGTTGATATTTTAAACATTATTATATATATATATATATATATATATATCCAGAGATGTTCGTTTATTATTCCCATACTTATATTATTACACTCGTTTAGCTTTCACTCAGATATTGTTTAAATCAACATGTTAGTGTATGCCAGATCATGGGGTTAGCTTGAGGTCACTTGTGGCTCTATGCACCGTGTTGTGCATAGGGAGTAGCCTCGGAGTGTGACAAATTTGATATCAGAGCATCAGGTTCAGGAGTCCTAGGGTGTCCAAAAGCCATATTAAGTAAAGTTTTTTCATGGGTGTGAAGTGCGCCACACTTATGAGAGAGAGGTTACGAGATGTTTTTAGGAAATTTTTACTTCTTTCTGTTCTATATCATGCGATAGAGTGTGAACTCTATTTAATACCCTTCTAAATCGTGCTCTATGCATTACATAAAATACCTCCCATAACAGAAAACAGAAGGAGAAATGGAAATGAAAATGGGAATCAACAAGCACCACCAGTCCCCGTAGACCCTTTGAATGAACAAGTCAATCACGCCGAGTTTAGGGCTAGTTTTTAGGTGCTAGCTCAGCCCATGACTACTCAAGTGAACCAGCAGGCCGTTTCACCAGTCATCCCACAGAATAAAATAGCAACAACTAGATTCCGGGCTTCACTCGGATGAATCCTCCCCAATTCCATGGTTCTAAGGCGGTGGAGGATCCACAGGAGTTCCTTGATGACATACAGAAAGTGACGGTGATCATAGGCTTAACTCCAGTTGAAAGTGCAGACTTGGTTGCTTATCAATTGAAGGGAATGGCTCACAATTGGTACAAAAAGTGGAAGGAAGCTAGGGGTATAGATACAGGCCTGATAGATTGGGATCAATTCATGACTGCATTTTTGGACAGGTTCTTCCCGCTTGAACTAAGGGAAGCCAAGGTTCAGGAGTTCATAAATTTGAGGCAGAGTGACATGAGTGTGAAGGGGTATTCTCTTAAGTTTACTGAACTTGCGAAATATGCTCCGGCTATAGTAGCTGTCTCCAAAGCCCATATAAGTAAGTTTGTATCAGATGTTTCTGAAGATGTGGCCAAGGAATATAGAATTACCATGCTGGTTAATGATATGGACATTCCAGGTTGATAACTCATGCCCAGCAGATTGAGGAGTTAGTGGTCGTGGTTTTTTCTTTGAAGATTTGGAAACACTACTTATATGGTGTTCATGTGGATGTATTCACCGATCATAAGAGTCTTCAGTATGTGTTCACTCAAAAGGAATTGAATCTTCGTCAAAGGAGATGGCTTGAGCTTCTTAAGGATTATGATATGAGTGTGCTTTACCATCCGGGTAAGGCCAATGTTGTGGCGGATGCACTTAGTAGATTGTGCATGGGTAGTGTGTCTTCAGTTGAGGAATAAAAGAAAGAATTGGCCAAGGATGTTCATCGACTTGCTCGGCTAGGAGTTTGCCTTATGGATTCGATAGAAGGTGGAGTTATTGTTCAGAATGGTTCCGAATCTTCTTTGGTATCTGAAGTGAAAGAAAAGCAAGACCGTGATCCCATTTTGCACCAGCTGAAGGGTGCGATCCATCAACAAAGAGTAGAGGTTTTCCCCCAAGAGGGAGATGGTGTACTTCAATATCAGGGTCGATTATGTGTTCCTCACATAGATGGATTGAGACAATGGATTTTGACATAGGCTCATCGCTCCAGGTATTCTATTCACCCTGGTGCCACCAAGATGTACCGTGATCTACGAGAAGTCTATTGGTGGAATGGCATGAAGAGGGACATAGCAGGTTTGGTGGCTAAGTATCCCAACTGTCAACAAGTGAAAGTAGATTATCAGTGACCGGGTGGTATGACTCAAGATATTGATCGTCCTACTTGGAAAGAGGAAGCGATCAATATGTATTTCATTACTGGTTTGCCTCGTACTCGAAGGCAACATGATTCTATTTGGGTGATTGTCGACCGGATGACTAAGTCATCCTACTTTTTGGCTGTTAAGACTACAGATTCACCAAATAATTATGCCAGAATCTACATTCGGGAGATAGTCAGATTGTATGGTTTTTCATTGTCTATCATTTCAGATAGGGGTACTCAATTTACATCCTAGTTTTGGAAGTCATTTCAGAAAGGTCTTGGTACTCAAATTTAGCTTAGCACAACTTTTCACCCTCAGATAGATGGCCAGGCAGAGAGTACTATTCAGACTTTGGAGGATATGTTGAGAGCTTGTGTGATTGATTTAAAAGGTAATTAGGATGATCACTTACCTATTATCGAGTTTGCCTACAACAACAACTTTCATTCTAGCATCCAGATGGCTCTTTATGAGGCACTTTATGGGTGGAGGTATAGATCTCCTATTGGTTGATTTGAGGTAGGTGAGGAAACTTTGATTGGTCCAGATTTGGTTCGCGAGACTATAGAGAAGGTTCAGATCATTAGGGATAGATTGAATACCGCTCAGAGCCGACATAAATCATATGGAGATATAAGGAGATGGGAGTTGGAGTTTGAGGTTGATGATTGGGTATTTCTAAAAGTGTCACCCATGAAGGGCGTGATGAGGTTTGGCAAGAAAGGGAAGCTTAATCCCCACTAGGTAGGTCCTTATAGGATTCTGAGGAGAGTTGGTAGTGTTGCTTATGAGTTGGATTTGCCAACAGATTTAGAAGCGGTTCATCCGATTTTCTATGTTTCTATGATAAAGATGTGTTGTGGTAATCTGGCGTTGATTGTCCCTTTGTAAGATGTGAGTGTGAAGGATAACCTTACTTATGAGGAAGTTTCCATAGAGATTCTTGATCGTCAGATTCGGAGGTTGAGTAACAAGGAAGTCGCTTCGGTGAAGGTCCTTTGGAGGAATCAGCTTGTTGAAGGAGCTACTTGGAAAGCAAGAGCAACCATGAAAGCCAAGTACCGTAATCTCTTTCCTCTCAATTCAGTTTCAGCTTGAGGTAATAGTTTCCTCCTTATTATGTCCCTCCGATTCTATTCCATCGGTTCCTTTCATGATCCTAGCATGCATTCATGTTTTCCAAAGGTAGTTCAATCATGTTTAAAGTTGAAAGGCTCAGTTTTCATGTTTATTCTTCAGATTTTCTATTTTGTTGCTTGGTTGGGCTGTTTTATCTCCACTTTTTCTTACATAGTCTTCATTCGAGGACGAATGATCCCAAGGGGGAGATATTGTAACACCCTGGAATTTAATTTAGCTGTTTAAGTTAAAATCTCTAAAAAATTCTAAGTTTCCAGAGATTATGGGTCCAAACCATGGACCGTGGTTTGAACCACGGGCCATGGAATAGAGTCATGGTTTGCCTTCTACAGGGTTAGACTCTGTTCTGAGAATCACGAGTGGGTTCTACGGACCATAATTCATTCTACGGGTC
Organism: Jaltomata sinuosa; assembly: GCA_003996215.1. Lineage (NCBI taxonomy): Eukaryota > Viridiplantae > Streptophyta > Magnoliopsida > Solanales > Solanaceae > Jaltomata > Jaltomata sinuosa. The sequence goes on from QJPP01004142.1 coordinate 16,679, forward strand.
GTCCTGTACACTCGTGGAATTAGACCTGAGGGCTAACTATTTTCTCAGGAACCCCGAGTCAGGTCTACGGACCGTCCTGTTGACTCGTGGAACTTGATCTGAGGTCTGCTAAATTCCCTGAGAACTATGAGTTGGGTCTACAGACCATATTCTGTTCTACGGTCCATCCTGTTGACCCATAAAAAGTCTTCTGCAGGTTGGTGAGTTGGCCAGGAACCACGAGTGGAAACCACTAGCCGTGGTTCAGTCTATGACTCGTGGAATCCATCCATGATTCCTGAAGCTGACTTTTTAACAGCTCTTTCCGAATTTAATATTAGGGGTATTTTTGTTATTACCCACCCTTTAAGCTATTACGTAAAGTTTTTTTGACCACTTTTAGTAGGGTTTTATCCTTAATTAGCCTAAGTCCTTCCTTATTCCTCATTCATCTCCCAAAAGAGGAAAGAACTTCTTCAAGCTCCAAGTTCTAGCTCCATAGCAAGGGATTAAACTCCAAGTCTCCATTTTTCTCACCCAAGGTGTAGAAAGCTTCAATTAAGGTATGTGAGTATTCAATAAGGGAATCCCTTCACCCGTATGCCCAAAATCCTCAAGTTTACTTTGATTTGTGAATTTATGAAATTAGGGTTCTTGCTCAATTTGGGAGAAAAGTTATGAATTTTGTTTTAAAGTATCAATTCATGATTCCCCACTGATTACCCATGTTTTAAATTAAGATTTCTTGCATAATTTCAAGGGCCCATATGTTTGATGTAATTCTAGCATGATTTCATTGAATTAAAGCAAAATTGGCATGTTTAGATAACATGGCCTCGGTATTATGAAGTTGCATGCCTAATTCTTCAAGTTATGAATTTAGAAAGAAAAGTATGATTTGAATTATGGCCATGCTAAGTTTTAAGGATTTTGAAGTATGCACTATATGACATTAGATATGTCTCTATGTTTTATAAGAAGTTTGGCATCTAGATATGTCAACCTAAGTTATATGAATTGCATGGTATCAGATATACCCTTATGCTTTTCAAACAGATTTGGCATCAGATATGCCCAAGTATAAGATGAGCTATAAGTATATTTAGGGAGTAGTATTGAGCACCGAGTTGGATTTTTTGAGCGTACCCCTTGTATATCCCAGAACTACGTGCCACCGTATGTTCTTTAGGTCCCCTCTGTGGGCATTAGACATCGTGATCACACTAGGACAGATACCAATTAGAACCTTCCCCGTTCTAATTTCCCTTGCTTGTCCCATCGTAACTGAAGTACGGAGACCTCCTTTACCTTGTTGAGATACCAATTGGAATCGAGAGATACCAATTGGACTCAACCCATACAAGCAAGTACGAACCGCACGGAGGAATGAACGAAGAGTGCAAAATTCCTAGAATGCCTTATAGTTCCCCAAAGATGATGTGGACGTCAACACACCAATCCGTGGGACCCTATTCAACATTTATCTCTTGTACTGGGAGACTGGCAACCTAGGCTCTGATACCATCTATCATGACCCAACCTACCGGGCCGTGCAGACGCCTACTTTAACCACCTAGATAGACGAACCCTTACAACCCAACCAATAGGTAACATGCGGAAATTACGGTAAAACCTTAGTAAAAACATTTTATACATGAGAAATCTCTTGTTACAAACATGTTCAGGAAAGTAAATGACTTAACACTTGTGGAAAACCTTTACAACATTTTAAACCCCTCCCTAGGATCTAGTCTAAACAGGTACAAGAGCTTCTACAAGATGACACAAGATATAAAAGACCCAACTTCCACCATGGAATCAAAGACAGAAGTTGCTGGAGACCCTCATCGCCGTGAACCTATGAAACATCACAAACCTGCGACCAGACTATACCAAAAAGGTATAGCAAGAGTAGAGTCAGTAGAAACACACTTACTGGTAGGCATCATCGGTCGACCCGAATCCACTCCTACCATCATATAAGAAAAACAGGAAATACATGACCGAAATTAAATAACTTGGTTCCCACCCCCATGTTCTTCCGCTGCCAACTCCCTCATTCTCAAGGCTTCCAAGTCACACTAACCTTAGACTTCCTATGCCTTACCTTATCCCTGACTTCCCAAGTCACCTTACCCTTCGCAGATGTCCACGTCCATTCCTGGACTACCCTTCCCTTACCTAAGTCCACTGTTCTAACCGTCCCTCCGACTTAGCCTGGCTAATTGCCCAACTCAACGACTTATACTCGTAACATTGCTCACCAGGGTCCAACCCTCCATGGATCTCTAGTAAACCCACTAATAAAAGTGCAATAGCCAGGACCACAATCCCAGACTCTCAGTCTATCCACCACATGCAATCCACCCAGCAACCCTTGCTACGATTAATGACAACCTTAGAGTTACCTCTAATCCCCTTATTGTACATGACCCGGACCCTCCAAGGATCCCCTTAACCACACCCAAGTGCCCAACCTTCTACCCCGATCTACACCAAGACCAAACCTTAGCTCAGCAATCATAATTAACCCATGACCTCCCTTAATACTTTGATGACAACAACTCCTGAACTTAAGCCTCTTTCACATAGTCTGGACCCACTCCGGGATCCCCCTTCTAGACTACACACATGTACCTTGAAATCAACCCGGCCTAAACCAAGATCAATCACAACAGTTATATAGAAATTTTTGGCCACTCAAGGACCACCAAAAATAACACCTTTAACTAGACAACCCGGTCCACTCACGGAACCAATACCAAGTATCACATTCAGTAGAACAACCCGGTCAACTCACAGAACCAATATCAACCAATGCAATACAATAGTCAATGAAACAATGCAAGATGCAATAAAGTAAACCCGTACCAGGCGTGGTACCCGTGCCAACCAAATGTTATATCCATACCAGGCGTGGTACCCATGCCAACCATGTGTTATACCTGTACCAGGCATGGTACCCGAGCCAACCAAATGTGAACAACAACAGTCAATAGATGAATGCACACCCCTTGTAAAGCCAACAAGTAAAACCATTCAAACATAGACTGTAAACAGGAACCTAGACATTCCACACAATTCCCCTAAGCAATGTATGCACACCATTACTTAGACAACGAGTACAATGAATATACACATTCGAAGAAATACGAAAGCCATCACCTACCCATTTCCGGGTACAACTACAACCATCAATTCTCATCCGAAGACTATTTCCCATTTTACCCTTTTTCTTTTAACATGTAACTAGTGATTTCCCTTTTTAGATAAACACACAAGCATACAACACGCTTCCCTTTTCTAACCTTAGCCAGACCGCCGCTAATCCTCAAGCAATAAACATTCTTGAAACCCCACCTAGGAGCTTCCTATTCTCATTTCTCATGCTCCCAAACACTTCCCTGGTTCCCCAAACCTTCCCGACACGCTAGTCCCTCAACCCATCATTTTATCACATCAATATGAATAAATTGAACATATAATAACATCCACAAGACCCGCCATTCCGTACATCCTAGAAATAACACAACCAATCCCGAATCCACCAGACTCCGTACCCGGAGGCATAAAACATGGATTCTCTATTTCTACTATACAACAAGTACGGAAAGTAAACAGGTCTAACTACTCATGTAAACCTAGCCTACTTGGATGCCAGCAGCTGATTTGATACATTTCTGGCTCTGTGGTTGCGTTCTCGGCTGAACCGTGATCCTGGAATCCGTTGTTTCGCATCCCTTTAGCCATGGCCTCTCCTCCTCATGATTTCCCAGCCTGTGAGCAGCATGGGAGGATATTTGGAGGAACCCTCGTATGTTGCCCAACTAAGGAGAAGAGACTTTTTAATAAAATCCCGTCACAGGTTCTGTCTCCCGTAACCCCGCTATAGCGGTCTGCCTTACCGCTACAGTGGTGCCGCTATAGCGGAACAATTACCGCTATAGCAGTGTGACATCAGCCCAAACTCTTTCCAGAAATTAGAAATTTTTCCATGACGTCACCTTATTTATTCCGAACATATTTTTAATTTTCCCCAAATTTATGGAAATCAGAAAAAATTAACATAACGACGGACCCGTTCATTACATAATACCATTAAGAGGTAAACTTGTATTGACAATATTCACCACCACTATTTTCACAATCACCAGTCACCACCACTTACCACCTTTGTCATCACAACCACCATCACCATTGTCAACCACCATTACCGTCGTCAACCACCACCACCAGTCACCACTACTATCAGCCACTACCATCCTACTACCTCCATCATTATATATAATTATATCCATTATCACCACCATCACCGTCACCTCCAACACCACTGTGGTCAATTCTACAATTAACTAACCAACTCCACCATCACAATTAGCACCATCACTAACTACCACAAACACACTGTCAACTATTACACGTTTTTCAGCCACCACCACCACCGTTGTCACCTCGGCGCCACCTCCACCACTATCTGCCACTACCACCAGTACGGTCAATCCCTACGACCAACCACATCCACCATCACAACTAGAACCACCGCCAACTATCACACATTCTTCAGTCACCATCATCAACACCGCCAACTACTAACCTAACCAATTTCACCATCACAAAAACCACCACCAACACTACCAATCGCCACTATTATGACAGTCACTAAAACATCAACCACCTCTACCATCAACTATCACCGCCTTACAAGCCACAAACACCAACCATGACCACCACCACCATTACGAACCATCTACATTATCAATAGCAAACATAAATGTCTCATTTTTTTAATCAACTAATAATTTAATTTTTATTAAATTAAGTTTTTTTCTAATGTATAATTAATTTTTATTTGAATTGTACTTTTATTATATTTATAAATAAATAAATTATGCATATTCAGATGTTGAAAAACAAACAGTCTTAATCATTCAGTATTCAGATCTAGAGACAACATCTTAATCATTTAGATGTGCATTCAGATGCAGACGTCTTAATCTTAATGAAAACAAATGAGGCCTAAGTTAGGTTGTTTTGGTCCCAGGTTCAAACGTAAGCATCCGCTTTTATTTTCTTTGGGAGGGAAACTCATTATTCAAAAAATTATAAGCAATATTAATTGTTCCCTCGATATAAGTCTACATAATCACTACTATCAATTATCATTTTCATCAAGAAATGGAAGGATTCACTCTCATTTTACCTTCTTCCTTTGCCCACCCCCATTTTAAAATAACTATCTCAAGATCATACGTGATTGATGATGTGGTGGAACATTTTTTTCTCTTTATTTTCACCATTTTTTTATTTGTTAATTTCATACGATAATTTTGCTATTTTTCTTGGTATAGTGGCTGTCAAAATTTGTGTCTCAGTACATTCCCTCTCATCCAGTGAAGATCTAGATCCTACATTCAGTTGTTGATGTATATCTAGCACAAGTAATACCGTCCGGGGATCGTAGGAGGATAAGTTATGGTTGGAGAAATTTTATCGAAGATTGTGAATTCGAGAAAGGAGATGTTTTTGATATTGCATTATTTCGCAACCCTGAAAATATTGTTAAAATTATCATTGTTAATGATGACCCTTTTTTAGGTCCCGCTGTTCAAAGGGGATATATACTCTGGTTATTTTCTTGCATTTCTATTTTGTTCATGTTTTGGATTGAAGGTTTTAAATGAATGATTTATCTATCTTTGTTTGGTTCATCCATCTCCTTGAGAATTTGAGATGTTCTTAATATGCTATAGTTCTAATTTTTAGTGATATATTTGTCAAAAAAAAACATATCAAAATAACAAAAAATTATTAATTGTCAAGGAAAAAAACTTTTCAAATCTTTTGATCAGATTTGAGAGAAAAGAAAAAAGAGTAAAAAATAATATTTTTTTTGGGAAGAGAAAAAGCTTTTCATATTCTCTCCAATCCCTTCAACTTTTGAATGGACCAAGGTGATTCTTAGTGTACCAATGTGATTCTTAGAGTACTAATGTGACGGTTGAGTACACCAACACGCCTTTAAATACCAAACGATCCTAACAAAAAAAATTACTCATCTCTTTTTCTTTCTGAAACTAGAATTACAAATAAAAAATGTCTTCTTCATCAAATGGCAGCATTAATACACAAATTCGGGGTAGGAATCGAAGACAGAATAATGCAGTTTGGGAACTCAAACTATTGAAGGACGAAGTGAGAGACCTTTCTCGATTTGTCGAACAACTTAAGGAAGAGTTATGGGAGTTGAGGCATAGGTTCTTTGCCTACGTAGAACAAATTAAAAATGATAACTTGGTTGGTGAGAGTGACAATGTTTAGGTTGATGCTGCTTTGGGGTTTTGGAGTTGTTAGCTGTTTGTGTTGCTGTTTTAGTTGTTTACTTGTTTTCATTTCTTTTTTCAATTTCTTTTTTCAGGTGGTGGTGAAAATATTTTGTCAAGTTTGGTTGAATGAAATTGCAGTTTATGTTTAGTTGTTGTTTTAATTCAAGTTCAATTGAAACTAACAAATTTAGTTGAATGAATCAATTTTTATCTTTCAAAATTTAATCAAGCAGCAAAAAAACAAAAAAACAAATTAAACAACAAAATAAAAAGACATTGAATTAACAAACTGATTATGACCTTAGTTCTTTCTTATTCAAGGTTTTGAAACTAATTTTCAAAAAATAAACGTCGATTAGAATAAAATAAGAACAATAACGTTTTGAATCTTAATGATTCACCAAAAAGTTCAAATCCAGAGTAATGTGAATTTTTTAAAAATTTTGTTTAAGTTTTGAACTTACTTGGTCCTCCAATACCAAATTATTTGGATCATTTTTTCAGTCATACGAATGAACTTAAACAACTTTTAAATTGTACATACAAAAGCAAGACGAATGCTTATCCAGATTAATTTGTGTACCACTATTTTTTCTTATTTCATATATCCAGTAAAATCATATACAAACTACTCTTCAAACACTGAATAAAATATCTCATTCAATCACTTAAATAGATGGTTTACAAAAAGATAAAAAAAACAACACTGACTATTAATTTAGGTCAGACTTTCAATAATTTACCAACTACAATATCAGCCAAAAACAATGCTAACATAGATACATGTTCATTATCAACTTTTAAATTTTTTCTTTCACAACTGTTTGACGAGATGACTCCCCGGTAGATTCCTCAAATGATTCTTCAGATGATTTCTCAGCTTCTATTCGAAGATTCCAATCTTCTAAAGCTGTAAAAGCTTCTTCATACGTTTGAAATTTCTTGAAGATGATTCCATTAAATCCGTTGGTCATTTTGGCACATTCTTGTCAAGTACAATATATACCTTATTTTTTCCTTTAAAAACAACATAAAAATTCTTGGCCATGAGATGAAAAATAGAGAGAATGAAAAATGATAATGTTAAGATTATCAACAACAAAAGAAAGACAAAACGTATTGAATAAAAGAAAGAGTAAAAAAGGATGAAAAAAAAGGTCTCCAGGAAAGAGTGATGGGAATTACAAATACTTTTGAAAAGCTGATTACCTTTTTCTTGTGCAGCGTGTTTGAAGAGAGAGAGCCAGATATAGTGGTTTTGGTTTGTTTACAATTCAAAGAATAAATTTGTATTCATAAAAATATAAAATAAATAATACAAATATAAATATAAAATATAATCAAATACAAATATGCAAAGACGTGATAGTTGACTATATTATTTGTATTTTTAAATAATTGAAAAGAAATTATTGATTCTCTTTCTATGAATACTTGTATTTGTATTCATTGATACGAATTGTATTTACTGATACAAATTGAACCATACAAATATAAATGATATATTTGTGGAGAGAGAGAGAGAGAGAGAGAGAGAAGTGAAACAAAATATAATATAAAATACAAGTGAAAATACAAATATAAAACAAGTGAAAATACAAATATAAAATATCAGACGTCAAATACAATCATCTTAGACCGCCATTATCAAAATCACAAAATTGCAAAAGCATAAATAAAAAAGGGCAGCCCGGTGCACTAAAGCATAAATATTTAAAGGAAAAACAGATCAATTTTTTTTTATTAGCATTGAGGAAAAAAATTAAATTTTTGAGTTTGAGAAAATATTTTCATTTTTATCTTTATGTTAAATTCATCAAAAGAATTTTGAAGTTCAGATATGTCAAAAACAGTGTGACCTTTCTTCAAATTTCATAGCAACTGAAAGTATAGCTATATATCGTAATATAAAATTATAGCTATAATTCACTAATTAAAGTCAAAAGTTAACTATTTTCTGAAAGTTAGACTAATTTATTATATATATATATTATCCATATATAAAAAATGAACTTAAATGAAAAAGATTTCATAATAATAATAACAGTATCAGAAAGTTTAGAGAAGAAAAGCACGAAAGTGACAGTTTTCACCTCACAGCTTTGAAGGGAAAGTCTCGAAAGCTTCAGGGTAGTGGATTGTTCATACTGATGATGTGAGGGTACTGAGTTAAAATTAGATATTGACCACTCGCATTAATTAATTCTTCTGGTGTTTTAATTTTAGTGAACTTTCGAGCGGGTGCTTTTAGGATTAGGTCACAATTTCTGATGTTTGCTTAGTCAATGTTTTCGGCGTCCTTGTCTGCTGTGTCAATGATGATGTGAGGCTACGGGTTGAAGTTCAATGCCTTTAAAAATTTAGTTGGCTACCTTGTCATATCTGGTACTTTGAGATTTTCCTTTTGTTTGTAATGATTTGGGTAATGATTGCCTAATTAATAATAATTTATGGTGTTTCTTTTGGATGATGACAAAAATGGCATAATGGGCTAATCATTGGGCATTTATGATGAATGAGTGGAGGTAGAAAACTTCTAGGTAATTTAATAATTTGGTATACTGTCCGTGATTATTAGGCTAGCTTCGGCTCTTGAAATCTTCTTGTGATTTTCGGTCAGTTATAGTGTTGATAAAATTTAGGTTTTGGGTTAGGATTTTTGGAGTAAGAATTTTTTATTTGGGGATTGAATAACGATTCGTTCTAGCTGAAATACTCCGTACTTTTATGAGAATTATATATTTGAACAGATTTTGATCGTTGGGAAGCATTATGGAAGGGCAAGTTCATAACTTGACACTTGGACTTCGGTTTCGGCAAATGACATCATGCAAAGTCGAAAAAAAATGATTCTGACGAGTGATACCGTGATTATTTATGAAATTCAGGTTCTTATTATGCCGATGAGAAATGGTTTCGGCAGGTCTTATAAAGCCGATGGGAAATGGTTCCGGCGAGTGGTACTGTGATTATTTATGAAATTCAGGTTCTTATTATGCTGATGGAAAATGGTTCTGACAGGTCTTATTATGCCGATGGAAAATGATTCCGGCGGGTTTTATTATGCCAATGGAAAATGATTTCGGCAGATATATACCGATTTACTTTTGGCGTGCATTGCATTGCATTATATTTCATCTGCATTACACTTTCTATTGAATTGTTCCAGATACGTGCCTTATTTATTATGTTATTGTGACTTACATTTTGCTAAGATTTTACTTGTGAAAAAAAAAAGAAAACTTTTAAGATACATCTCGTTATCGCTTCTAGAAAGAGTTAGTAATCAAAGCTTGCTGAGTACACGTGTTTTCCATACTCACTCTATACTTGTTGCACCTCTTTGTGAGTAGGAACTGAGCCAGGTACTAGGAATACTTGACTTATAATTTGTGTTCGAGATTGTTGCGGTTAGGATTCAGGGTGAGCTGCTTTTTCTTCGGCAATACTGGATTCTAGATATTCTTTATGTTTTCTGTCTTACTTTCTTCTAGACAGTTGTTTTAGTTTTCACAGACTTGGTTTATATTCGTAGATGCTCTTGTACTAGTGTCACCAAGTCTTGGAGTAGTTGAATTTGAATTCATTTATTTCGCATTTATAAGATTTCGTTAGTTACTTTTATATCAATTTTGCATTATTTATATTGTTAAATGGTTAGTAAAGGAAAGGGGTTCACCTACGGGATGATGAGTGCCCTCACGGCCTAATGAGATTTTTGATCGTGAAAATAATATATAAATATATAAATATAAATTCAAGTCTAGTTAATGTATTACCTTATTATATAAGCTAACAACAAAAAGAACGAACACAACATTAACAGATTATACAGAAGGCATTACACATTGTGCGGTGGAGGCTTTCTCATTTTTGGCCCTTTCTGTCCTAATTTTATTGGCTCTTCAACACATGGAAGGATAAAAATTCACGTGTGTACAACACAATTTGAAGCAACCTCTTTCAACTCTGAATCTCCATCTTTGTTTCCTACAACTTCGCCCCTTTCAAGATTGGAACTGGTGAGTTTTTTCACCTTTTCTCAGCGTCTCTGTTTTTTCTTTCTTTTTTCCATCGTATTCTGTTGTTCGCTTCTTTCATTCGCTTATTTTTGGCAAATTCTTTCTCCGCTTTATTTATATGTTTCACTGATTTATTGTTAATGAAATTTGGTAGTCATTGTTGGTATGAAAATTTGGTGAATGGATAATGGAAATTGAGTGAATCGGTAATGAGAATTGTGTAAAAGAAAAATATCTTAGGGTGGATGGGTTTCTTCGGTGATGAAGGTGTAAAAATTTTCACATGCATGTCAATACTATAACAGCTTTGCCCTTAACTGTACTACGGGTGTTTGATAGTATGCCTAAATCAACTTTTTTCCCCTTCTTTAATTGTGCATTTATAGATATAGAAATTTCTATTGTATATTTTACAAGCTATTTATAGTGATCTTACCGCTAGCATCAGAATTGCAGTAAAATTATCTCCAATCGAATACGAGAAGCGTATTAGGGAGAATAATCTCTAGAGCATATTCTAGGATCCAACATTATAAATAATATAAAAGTCAGTGTATATGTGTGTTAATAGACTTCATAGTATTTCAATTAGAATGTATATATTACCATTACCGAGACCTTAGACATTAACAAAAGGATTTGACGCATGTTTAAAATCTATACATCACATTGTTTTTTTGGTGTAAGAAAATAAAAGAAAGGATTAAGAGTGTGACAAAATTTTGAGTATTTAAATTTGAATGTATAGATTACCATTAGCAAGAGCTTAGAAATTAACAATTCTTTAATCAGAAATTGTGAGGTGGTCTCAATTTTGTAAATTTATCCATAAAATTCATCATATAGGAATTTTTCACGAGGCACTAAACATTTTAAGTATTTCTCAAGTTGTAAGTTCTGAAAAGAAAAAGAAAACTTCGCAGTACGAAGTCTTACTCACACACTCTTTTCTCTAATTTCAGTTACTACATCGCTATTGAGCTCACCAATTATTATTGTTGAACCAGTAAGGTTCAATTGTCTGAGAGGTGAAATTGATATGAGCTTAATTTCTATATCAACAGCTGTCCAAAAGCAGAGAAAATTATTAAAGACTTTATTTAGCAGTAAGTTCCAAAGACTCCAAATACTACATCAGCCAACAGCCATACTCATAATGCATTTTCATGATTGTTCTATTAGAGTAACGACACTCAATTTTCCATATTGAATCAAATGTATTTTAAGTTTGTATAAATATAAAGAGAAGTAACTATTTTACTGGAGTTTATTAGTATATAAAAAAATTAATCAGTTATGCTTCAAATTTAAAATTGTTGACGTCGATAATGACTCAAATTTACTTGACAAGGAGAAACATAATTGTTACACATTCTTGACTTTTTGCATATTTTAGTGCATGATCACGTAATTTATTCTTGATGAAGAAGTATTTTGGATCCGAAAGTTTCTTCAAAGGTGCAAGAGATACAAATGAACTTCTAAAGTTTTTTTAAATTACAATATTCAACCACTTGAGGAAGAAGGATGGAGGTCTTAATTCTTGAATTTGTAACATTCTGCTTCTTGATTTTCATTGATTGTTGGTTGGTGTGGAATAAAGGTATGTATATGTGATGCTAATATATTTTTAATGTTATATTTCTATATATAGTTGGTATTTGTGTTGTGGCCAACGGCTACTGCCGTCTCTTTTTTTTTTGTGACCCGATCATGATCAAGGAAATTACTCCCTCGGCTTCACTTTATGTGTCTTACTTACTTTTTTAGTCTGTTCTAAAAAGAACGTCTTCTTCTTTTTTTGTCTTATTTCACATACAAAGTTTCTTTATGTTCTTACTGGATTTGCTTTATTTTTGAATCTGTTTAAATTTGGTCTTTGCAGGATAGTGATGGATATGTGCTTCTTAATTTAACTTCAAGTACTGAAAATCTGACTGAAAAGAAATCCAATCCTAATCTGACATCGAGCGGCTTCTCATTCATTGATGTTGTTAAGAGATTAGTTGAAGCGGAATGCCCTGGAATTATTTCTTGTGCTGATATTATCGTGTTGGTTGCTAGAGATGCAGTTGTGGTTACAGTAAGCGAAAATCTTGATAAAATAAACTACGAACTTCTTGAATAATCAAGTTTTAAGGGTAATTAAGACTACTAACAAGTGTACTTAACGTTTAACATTTATATTCTCTAACCGAATTAACCTAAATCCCTTCACCTTCTTTCTACTTCTCCTCCCTGCTCTCTCTCGAGCCTCACCCATTAGAGCAGATGAATAGACCCTATTAAGTACCCTTTAAAAGACTTAATCTACCACACATTCCATTTGTACAATTAGAAGCTGCTCAGGTATTATTCCATCTTTTCTATCTTTGTTTTCATCTGACACTGTATGTACTGCCTTTTTTAGTTCAAGTAAGTTTTCGTTCATATTTCTTTGTCTAATGCACCAATTTATTGATAATAAGACTTTGGTGGTATCTGTTATTCTTGGAGTTCTTGCATGCATATTTGTAATTGTGTTGTATTCTAAGTTTTGATGATTGACAACCTCATGAAGGCACCAGGTCCCTGTCACTCATACAACACAACTGTAAATTGTAATCTCAGCAGTGCCTCGATGATTAATAACCTGATGATGGGACCAGGTCCTTGTGCCACCAGAAATGAAAGCTGTGAACTGCATTCTATTTACAGTCCTGACTTCAGCATTGCCTCAGGGGGAACAAGTGACATACATGCCTTGCGTCAGGGGGAACTGGTGTGGGCATGGGTTCTCCAGTTAAAGGGACCCACGGGTTTATCATCATCAAAAAGGGGGAAGATGATGCATTGTGAAGTTTTGATAATTGACAAACTCTTGGAGGGACCTGGTACCGGCAATGATCTTAAAACAGAGTCAACTCAGTACAGCTGTAAAGTGTACCTTTTCTGTAGTTGGTTGGTGGAATTGCAGCAGACTTGTAACAGTCCTTTCCATCTTGACCAATAGCATGGTTCCTAGGTTTTGTCATCTCTCATATATAATAAGATGAGACAAAGGCAAAACCTAGCTTTGCATATCCTAAAAATTGATATTCTCTCAGCAAAAGCCACTGCTCCTTTCAAGCTTACAAGAGCTCACTCAATAAGGGACCTGATCATGATCAAGATTGAGTCTTCCGTTCCTTGTTGTATTTTGAGTCTTTGTATTTGGTTCTTATATTGTAAACCTACTCCTCATCTCTGAAGAGTGTGTAGGTGTAATTGTTTGTGTTTTATCCGTTCATTCAAAGTACATCAGCTAGAGTTAGTTGATAAGTTGAGTTGTATCAGCTAGAGTTAGTTGATAAGTAAAAGTTGATCAGCTAGAGTTAGTTGGTCTAGTTAGAAGGTGATAGAGTTATCACCTAGAGGTGTCGCTTATGTTGTAACTATTACAAGAGAATGGGGTTAATAGGTTAACCATAGGATTACGATAAAAAGTCTGTAATCAACCATTGCTCTTGTTTTAGTGAAGTTGTTGTTGGTGAAATCCTACGTGGTAGGTCGTGGTTTTACTCCCTTGAGCAAGGAGGTTTCCACGTAAAATCGTGTGTTCCTTATTGTTGTTTTATTTCCTTTTGTTCTAGATTAAATCTGCATCAAGGACCTGACCCTTGATCTGTCCTTTACATTTTGTACTGTTGTGTTTTACCTTCTGTTCGTAGCTGTTATATTTAGTCAAGGGACCTGGTCCCTTGAGTGGTGGTGGACGCATACAAGCCATCAAATTGTATAAGATTAGTACTTGCATGCTCAGAAATGGATATCAGATACATGATTTTGTATAATCGATAAATACGAAAGTGGTGTCTCTTGTGCAATAAAACATAAATACTCTTTTTCCTTTTCAATTATGAATAATTACGAATGTTCTGTTAACACATCAATTTTATGATGGTCTTTAGGTATTCTGCCTTTCATGTATCTGATAATTATCTTCGTGTTGTTATTGATGTCACTAGTGTAACCGATACAAGAGATGGAACAATATCAAATATCTCAGAAGCCAATGCTGACATCCCACCTCCAAAAAATGTCAAACTATTAATACGTTCGCCAACAACAGAAGATACAGATGGTCATTCTACATTCTACATATAATATGGTGTATGAGGAGATCACTCGAAAAGCATTCACATGAAATCCTAACTTCTCTATCCTTCAGAAGCAAGATCTACTAAACCTAAAAGGCCACCAAATACCTTTCCATAACAGTTATAGGAAGACTCTACACTACGCAACAAGGTTAGTGAAGCTTACACCGCATTGTTAGAACTGAAAAACACACTTCCGAAGGAATAGGATGACATTAAAAAGTTTATTTGAGATGTACTTTTGATGTAAAAGAAACTTTATGGAAGAGAAAAGTAGTACTATGACAAATTGTTTTGCTGTGCCATTTTACTGGATGACCTTTGAAGTTTCACCAATTTTATTAAATATAAATATAATTCGAGTATATATTTGGTCACCTGGATAATTCTATTGAAATGAAGCGGCAGTATCGATAGAAACAAAACTTAAATCTAAAGTTTCTGACACTCTGTAGTGTACATATGATAACGATAACCACATGTTTTTGATATGAAGCAACTGCAATTACCTTTATAGATTATTAGAAGTTTTTCAAGATGTAATAGTGATTCTAGAACAAACCTTTGCTCAAGTATGTCTAGGCAGACACGTCAAAAATAATTGATAACCAACGACTGCTCTTCAGATGTCTTACACTGCCAGGAACGTTGGAGGGACCATGACTCAAGTTCTTAGTGCAGAACATGAAAAGGCACTAGAATCATTTATTAGTAAAGAGGTATTATTTTATTTTTCTTCACTGTGTGAGAATATACTGGGTATGTTATTGTTGTAGGACATAGATATTATTTTGTTTTTCTACTAGAATATTTTTAGGTTGATAGCATATGCAGATGGATCTTTACAGGTTTTCACTTCTCAAGGTTGACATTAATTTTTTTTTAAAGGACAATTACATAAGAATTGTAGTTAGCTAATTTACTTCCATGTAGACCCAACCACCAAGAAGTCAACTGGCAAAGAAGAAGAACAAGCTTTGAACAACTATAGAGTTGAACAATGTGTTGATATTGAGTCACACTTGCAACAAGTAGTATGATAAAAAAAGATAGCAGCAGCTACAATTTTTAGATTGTTGTTGGAAGAGCACCGCTCTTATGTAGAGCTATATTTGTACCCGTGTTTTTATTAAAGTCATTTCTATTTATGATTATTTATTCTTCAATTTCAAAACAAGCATGGTAATGTTGAGCCCATGCTCAGCACGGGCCACACCCTCTAGTAATATAAATACTCCTCAACTACAAGAAAGTGAGGATCTGACGATATTATATAAATGTCATTTTATGTCGTTTAAATGTCATAAATTTGTTTACCGACATTCAATTTATATTTGGAACAAATATCAAAAATATTAGCGTCGGTAATTTTCTGACATTTAGGTAAATGTCAGAAAGAAATTTACGATATTTTTGAAATGACATTTAAAATTTCTGACGTGTAGACTATTGTTAGTAAAAAAATTACGACATTTATTTATGATTTTTACCGAATGTCACATTAAAATTCTCGACATTTTGGATAATGTCAATAAAAATTTTACGATATCTATACAAAATATTATATCCACATTAAAGTGAATGTCAAAAATTAGTGACATTTTTAATACTTTGTGAAATGTCGCATTAAAAATTCCAACATCTATGATTAATGGTGGTACCGAATTCTCAAATATTAATAATATAAAGATAAAAATATTCATTTATTTACTTTTCTATATGGCAATATCCACATTCAATTTGCATATTCATAAATGTCCATCTATATACACAATGCAATAAATATAAATAGAAAATGCCTTTAAATATTACTCTTCTCCTTTCAATTTATTTGATCTACTTTTCCTTTTAGTACATTTTAAAAAGAATATCTTTTTTCCTTTTTAACAACTTTTCAATTTTAACTTTTCACATGGCATGTTTAAGACCACAAAATTAAAGGACATTTTAGTACATTTGACATATCTTTAATTTTTAACCACAAGATTCAAAAGTCTTCTTTACTTTCTTAAACTCCATGTCAAATCAAAATAGGTCAAATAAATTAAAATGGAGGGAGTATTATGCAATCTTTCTTTAATTTTTTCTTACTAATTAAGCATGACTATTTCACATGGGGAGGTGGAAGAAAAAATGGAAGGAAAGAGGGTTGAGGTGGCATGCCATGTGGTGTTCACCTCACTAAAATATCAAGCCATATGAAATTTTATAGGGAAAATAAAGCAAAATATTAACCCATCAAACATATTTACACTCAAAATAGCTACTTTAAAATTATCACTAATTTATTACCTTAATTGGCCATTTGGCCATATCCTCGCCAGAGCTTTCGCCAGAGAACCGAACTTTTCTCATCTTCCCTCTGCCTCTCTCTCCCCTCTTCTCCCTAAAGAGTTTCAGAAGAGAATAATTCTGAAATTGTATTTGCATAATTCAGTTTACATGTATTTATAGATACAAATAGAGATAGTTACAAGATATAAGGAGTCTACATTAGAGTTATCCTCAAGGTGATTGGGATAAGGTTCAACTACCATTTTGATTTTGAATCTAAGTAAATAGGATTATCCTTAATATTGTATTTCATAGTGATGTACTGTGTAATCAAAAAAAGAGGAGAGAAAAATATTTTTGGGGAGGCTATTGTATCAAAAAGAAACGATAGAAAAATAATTGAGTGTAGTCGTAGAGATTACATTCAACCCCTGTAACCCAAAATACCAAAAGAACTAGTAGAGCATCCTTTGCAACTCAAGGGGACTGGAGTAATAATCTATTCTAGATCCCAACCAGTATAAAATTATACTGTGTCAACTCTCATTTTCAGTTCTGTTCTTATTTCTCTCTTTACTTCTGACGATAGTCGACTAACTAAAACAGGCAGTCGACTGAAAAACTGGAAAAAAGGCAAATCACCCCCCCCCCCTCTTTCACTTTCAATATTCAGCTTCAATGGACGATCTAGCAACTGTCTTCTGCTTTTTGGAACTCCAGTTGATTGGAACATGACCAAAATATAAAAAGAACCCAGAAGTTGATGTTCTATCTGATGGATCACCGGTTCAATCGGCATTAGAGAAAGCATGAAACTTTAAAGGAGATTGTGGTGTAATAGGAAGACCAAAGGCAATAGTAGATTTAAGATATCTTAGTAGACGCTTAAGAGCCAACCAATGATGATGATTGGGATAATGCATGAAATGGGAGAGTTTGTTAACAGTAAAGGCAATATCAGGCCTCGTTAGATTTACATATTGCAAACTTCCAACTAGTTGGCGATAATGAGTGGGCTCAAGAGCATCTTTGATGCAACGTGACCTGAGTTAAGAATGTGCAGTAGCAATTGGAGTAGACACTTCCTTCGCACCGTCCATATTTGCATGCTGAAGAATCTTTCTAAGATAATGATGTTGAGAAAGGAAAATGCCTTTTGATGTTTTATGAACATCAACACCAAGAAAGAGAGACAACTCATGGGGTTGCTTTAATGAGAATTGGGATCCAAGGGATTGAATAAACCGCAAGGATGAGTTGTTACCTGTGACAATGATATCATCCACATACACTAAGAAATAACAACATGTGGTACCTTGACAATATACGAAAAGAGAGTGATCACTTTGTGATTGCCAAAAGCCAAACTTCAAGGTAAATGATCTTAGCGCTTGGTACCAGGCCCTCGGGGCTTGCTTGAGTTCGTAAAAAGCCTTGACTAATTTACAGACATGGTGTTGTTTGGCTGGATCAGTGAATCCTGGTGGTTGTTTCATGAACACATGTTCTTCTAATGGATCATGTAAAAAAGCGTTATACACGTCCAATTGAATGAGCGGCCAGGAATGTGTAACAGCTAAAGTAAGAACCACATGAATTGTCACCGGCTTAACCAATGGGTTGAATGTCTCACCAAAATTAATTCCAGGTCACTGGTTATCACGACCCAACCTACCGGGCCATGCGGGCGCCTACTCTAACCACCTAGATAGACGAACCCTCACCACCCATCCAACAAGTAACTCGCAAAAATTAAAGTAAACCATTAATCAGTCCATTTTTATACATGAGAAATTCTTTTACAGAAAATATTCATAAAATAGATGACTTAAAGAATTTGTGAAAAACCTTTACAACCTTTAAAAACACCCTCCCTAGGACCTAGTCTAAGCAGGTACAAGAGCTACTACAAGATTTATACAGAACATGTAAAAGAGACACAACTTCCGTCATGGAATCGAAGGACAGAAGCTGCTGGAGATCACCATCGTCATGTACCTATGAAACATCACCAACCCTGCAACCAAACTATACCAAAAAGGTATAGCAAGAGTAGAGTTAGTACAACCACACGTACTGGTAGGCATTATTGGTCGACCCGAATCTACACGTACCATCATATAGGAAAACAGGAAAAAACATGAAAATAAATATTATAGCTCCCTCCATCACCTCTAGCCTTGACCCTAACATCTAGGACTTCCCAAGTCTCACTCATAACTAGACTTCTCAAGGTCGCCTTTTCACCCAGACTTCCCAAGTCATCTCGTCACCTAGACTTCCCAAGTTACCTTGACACGTAGACTTCCCAAGTCACCTTTAACCTTTACCCCAGTCAACTACCTTGACTAAATACCAAGACTAAATCCGGCCCACTGCCCAACCAAATCACTTATACCCAAGTATTACCTACCATTTTCTAGACTTTTCCGGACCTCTAGGACAACTTTACCACCTGGTTATATTAACCAATAACCACACCCAGACTCTTAGTCTTCCTCTATATTTACCAACCACATGCAATTCACCTAATAACCATTGACACCTTCAATGACCACTATAGAGCTACATCTAAATCCCTTCTTGGATCACATAACCCAGACCCTCCAAGGGTCCTCCATCCACACCTAAGTGTTCAACAGACTACCCTGGTTTACACCAAGACCCACCCTTAGCTTATTAACCATGATAATTCATGACCACCATTATTACACTTAATGACATTAATTTTTGAGTACATAACCTTTTCTAAATAGTTCGGACCCACCCAGATCCCCCTCACACATCTAGTGTTAACATGACGAACCCCGGTCTACATCAAAACTAACTAATAACATAATATAGCAACCCGGCCTATACCAAGACCAAACTCACAATATACCATTACAACCCGGCCTACACCAAGACCAAACTAATAACATAATATAGCAGCCCGGCCTACACCAAGACTAAACTCACAATATGCTATAACAACCCGGCCTACACCAAGACCAAACTAATAATATTCTATAACAACCCGGCCTACACCAAGACCAAACTAATAAAATAATATAGCAACCCGGCCTATACCAAGACTAAACTCACAATATACCATAACAACCCGGCCTACACCAAGACCAAACTAATAACATGCTATAACAATCTGGCCTACACCAAGACCAAACTAATAACATAATATAGCAACTCGGCCTATACCAAGACCAAACTCACTATATACCATAACAACCCGGCCTACACTAAGACCAAACTAATAACATAACATAGCAACCGACTCCACTCACTGAACCAATACCAATCAACACATTACAATAATATCAATGCAATAATACAGTAAAATAAAACACGTACCAGGCGTGGTACCCGAGCCAACCGTTAGTATTATCCCATACCAGGCATGGTACCCGAGCCAACCATTTGCAGCTCACACAGTCCTATTCAACTCTTCCAAATCTATGAGTGAGATTTCAACTCTCTCAAATGTAGGGTATCTTTCCTACTATCGGTTCCTTTCATTAGAGACGAATAAACCCCACTTAAGGTTTCCACCGGAATGGATTGCACTTTTCTTTCCCACCGGTTTCAGAGTGTTGTTTTCAACCCCATGAGTTATACCCGTACCAGGCGTGGTACCCGAGCCTACTGTTAGTAATTTTCCATACCACGCATGGTACCCGAGCCAGCTGTTAGTAATTTCCCGTACCAGGCGTGGTACCCGAGCCAACCATTTGTTATTCCCGTACCAGGCGTGGTACCCGAGCCAACCATTAGTATACCCGTACCAGGAGTGGTGCCTGAGCCAACCGAATGTCAATTAATCCACAGTCAAATAATGAACAAACAACTTGTAAAACCAACAAGCAACACACCATTCAATCCACAGACTGTAAAATAGGACCCTTAGACATTCTAAACAATTCCTCTAAGTACTGTAATTCATACAAACACTTAGATAAGAGTACAAAAATATACAATATTCACAGGAATCGTAAGCCATCACCTACCCTTTTTCCCGAGTATATAACTTAGCCTCGACCTTCGTCCAAAGACTAAACACACTCACCCTTTATTTACGAAAAAAAGGAGGGTTTCCCTTTTTAACATAATTTAACAACCACATTGATTTCAGAACTTGCATAAATAATAACAATGTGAATTACCACCGCTTAGCCCTTAGCAAAACCAACACTACTTATCATGCCCTTCGTATTCCCGAAACCTCACCTAGGAGTTTCCCATTTTCATACCCATTTAGTTATCCTTGCAATTTCCAGTTCCCCGAACCTTCCCGACATCCCATTCCCTGAGCCCTATCATCTTATCATACCAGGACAACATAAACAACCCCAAATAATTATCAATATCCCACAATTTAATCCAGCCAATTCCTAGCACACACATAACCAACACCGAATCCACCAGACTCCGTACCCGGAGGCCTAATCATGGATTCTCCTTTTCCACTATACAATAAGTACAGAATGTAAGAAAGTCTATCTAATCAATGAAAACCTAGCCTAACTGGATGTCGAGCAGCTGTTCCATGCCCTTTCTGGCTCCGTGAAGGCGTTCCCTGACAGTTCTGTAGGCCCAAATCTGTGGTTTTGCATCTTTTTTATCGGAATTCCTCCTCCCCATGGCTCTGAAGCCTTGGAGTAGCCTAGGAGGGTTTTTGGAATAGCTCTCGTCTGTTTTTGGGTCTGAAGAGAAGAGAATGAAATTAAAAACCCATTTTCTGCGTTTTCTGGTCCCGTCGCTCTGCTATAGCAGTCCCCGCTCTGCTATAGCGGTACCACCATAGCGGAGTCAACCGCTATGGTAGAGGTTGACCGTCTTAACTTCCGCTATAGCGGTAATTATTCCGCTATAGTGGAGGTCGCCGTGGCGGAGCAGTAGCGCTCGTCACAGACAGAAACTCAGAAAATTCCTGAAAAGAACCCTTTTTTACAACACACCTTGAATCCCCGACATTTTGAAATAACCCCTTCGCGTTAACCTTGATTTTGGGAGTTCTACATACCCAAATTCACTTTCGAAGAGTTCCCCGGACTCCTCTATGCCTTAGCTAATAGAAAAACTAGCTCGCAACAAGATACATTTCTCAATCTTCACCCTGATTTCCCTAGACCATACCTCGCCCCAAAACCAGTCGAGACTAGGCTAGCCTAGAATTTTCAACTCCCAAACTCAGAAGTTTTTCTGACTCGAAACTTGGCACGAAAGATTTACCCATAACGACGAACCCGATCGTTATAACAGATACCAATTTACCCATCGTTCATTCTCGAACGATCTCTAAGGCGGAAAGAGAAGAAGGAGCCCTCCCCCTGGACCTTAACACTCTTGTCATGACAGCGTAAATAAAATAACCTTATGCAACCCACTAAAACTTCCAAATCTCTTGGTGTACCCCTCTCAATCAAAATTTAGCTCACTCCCACTCTTATCAAGAGATTCCTTCCTTCGAGCTGCACAAGGCTAACTAGATTACCCCTCCCAGAGTGCTCAAGAAATCCGGGGCCTCGTTGAAACACCGGAGTCAAAGAAACTCAACTAACGAACAACACAGTTTTTCCCTGCCAAGGGGACTAGATCCCACCACGGCGATCCCTTTCCCACTTTACCCAGAGTTCTACTAGATCAAACTCCCTTCCGGAAGCTTCCTACTGGGTACTATGCCCTCACATATCATAATATCACCTTACTCCTAACAACACAGTGCCCCGAGATACCACGTATCTCCAAATCACGCAACAATAAAATTTCCATTGGAACTCATCCTGGCTTGAGGTTTCGTCAACTCTCATCTTAGGGGGAATTCTATTCGGGCAATTACACCCTAACCAATGCTATGGAGAGCACATCCCCACCATTCAAAGAATGGTAATACCGGTATTATCATGACCGACAGAAGGAATAACCAAGTTAAGGGATTCATTTAATGACCCCATTCCACCGATCGACCCTACCACTAAGGGTCATCCATAATAAAACAAGTCAATAATCGCCCTCACAATATAAGCCTATGAGCAGTGTCCCACACTTCAGCCAATTACGGGTCATTTGTCAAATTCTACATGAGTGACTATTCCCACTAATGGTCCATCATAATTTTACCAATATCCTAGACTACCATATCTACCCTTTCCTTTTTATCACGCATGGTTGCTAAATTTCTGAAAAATTCCCTTATACGTATACTATATTAGCTAAATCGTTGGTTCCCTTGTCTTACCTAGCAAATTGCAGCTTAATACTTGCTTTTACATTGCCCCCGGGAAGGAATGAAAACAGGGGAAAATAGAGCAGGCTTTCTGCCTCACGCACTTCCGCTATAGCGGTGGTCACTCCGCTATAGCGGTTCCGCCGTAGCGGTTGGCTTCCACTATAGCGGTCTCAACGGTAACAGTACAGGAAATTTTATTTCCAGCTAAATGCACTCATCCCCCTTCCAAGTTACCACTGTCTAAACCTGTAAATTCTGCCATGGTCTTAAACCACCCTCAAGACCATTCCTGGCATTAACGCATCGCAATTCAACATGACACATCATAAATTACAAAGAAATCACAACAATTGTTTCCCGACAATATCTTCCCGCCATTACACACTAATGACTCCCTTGTTCCCATGGTTCCCAACCAAGTCCCGACTGTCCTAAAACCAAAGTTTCCCTATAGTCATAGTTCTCAAGCCCTTATCATCCTAACCAATGACAAGCTTTTTATGCAGTACCACTTTTAAATCAAGACATTTAACAGATTATCACCACCAAAGGTACACAGAATTTTCAACTTAAAGACCCTCTGTAGACTCAACATGCACGGCAGGCAATAATTTACACACACTTCAAGTAAGTCACACTAAGATTGTACAACATAACAATTCAACTTCAAGTCACAACCAAATCAATCATAATCGAATCAAGTCACAACCAATTCAAACCACACAGTTTCACCTTCATTCGTACCATGGATGACCATTAGCCGGTTATTCATGCTTGCCACAGCCTCTCAGGCCAGATACCAATTGGAACCTTCCCGGTTCTAATTTTTCTCTTGCTTGTGCGGTCGTAACCGAAGTACCACGACCTTCTTTACCTTGCTGAGATACCAATTGAAATCGAGAGATACCAATTAGACTAAACCCATACAAGCAAGTAAGCGAACCGCACGAAAAAATGAAAGAAGGGAGATGTTTCCTAGAATGCCTCATAGCTCCCCAAGGATTAGATGTGGACGTCAACACACCAATCCGTAGGACTCTATTCGACACTTTGCTTTTGCACTAAGAGATCGGTAACCTAGGCTCTGATACCATCTCTCACAATCCAACCTACCGGGCCGTGCGGGTGCCTACTCTAACCACCTAGATAGACGAACCCTCACCACCCATCCAACAAGTAACTCACGGAAATTAAAGTAAACTTTTAATCAGTCTATTTTTATACATGAGAAATTCTTTTACAGAAAATGTTCATAAAATAGATGACTTAAAGAATTTGTGAAAAACCTTTAAAACCTTTAAAAACATCATCCCTAGGACCTAGTCTAAGCAGGTACAAGAGCTACTACAAGATTTATACAGAACATGTAAAAGAGACACAACTTTCATCATGGAATCAAAGGACAGAAGCTGCTGGAGATCACCATCGTCATGTACCTATGAAAAATCACCAACCCTGCAACCAGACTATACCAAAAAGGTATAGCAAGAGTAGAGTCAGTACAACCACACGTACTGGTAGGCATCATCGGTCGACCCGAATCCACACGTACCATCATATAGGAAAATTGGGAAAAACATGAAAATAAATATTATAGCTCCCTCCTTCACCTTTAGCCTTGACCCTGACATCTAAGACTTCCCAAGTCTCACTCATAACTAGACTTCTCAAGGTCGCCTTGTCACCCAGACTTCCCAAGTCATCTCGTCACCTAGACTTCCCAAGTCACCTTTAACCTTTATCCCAGTCAACTACCTTGACTAAATACCCAGACTAAATCTGGCCCACTGCCCAACCAAACCACTTATACCCAAGTATTACCTACAATTTTCTGAACTTTCCCGGACCTCTAAGACAGCTTTACCACCTGGTTATATTAACCAATAACCACCACCCAGACTCTTAGTCTTCCTCTATATTTACCAACCACATGCAATTCACCTAAAAACCATTGTCACCTTCAATGACCACCATAGAGCTACATCTAAATCCCTTCTTGGATCACATAACCCGGACCCTCCAAAGGTCCTCCATCCACACCTAAGTGTTCAACAGACTACCCTGGTTTACACCAAGACCCACCCTTAGCTTATTAACCATGATAATTCACGACCGCCATTATTACACTTAATGACATTAATTTATGAGCACATAACCTCTTTTAAATAGTTCGGACCCACCCGGATCCCCCTCACACATCTAGTGTTAACATGACAAACCCGGTCAACACCAAGACTAACTAATAACATAATATAGCAACCCGGCCTATACCAAGACCAAACTAATAACATAATATAGCAACTCGGCCTACACCAATACCAAACTCACAGTATGCTATAACAACCCGGCCTACACCAAGACCAAACTAATAATATGCTATAACAACCCGACCTACACCAAGACCAAACTAATAATATAATATAGCAACCCAGCCTATACCAAGACCAAAATCAAAATATACCATAACAACCCGGCCTACACCAAGACCAAACTAATAATATGCTATAACAACTCGGCTACACCAAGACCAAACTAATAACATAATATAGCAACCCGGCCTATACCAAGACCAAACTCACAATATACCATAACAACCCGACCTACACCAAGACCAAACTAATAACATAACATAGCAACCCTGTCCACTCACGGAACCAATACCAATCAACACAATATAACAATATCAATGCAATAATACAGTAAAATAAACTCGTACCAGGCATGGTACCCGAGCCAACCATTTGTATTATCCCGTACCAGGCATGGTACCCGAGCTAACTATTTGTTATACCCATACCAGGCGTGGTACCCAAGCCAACCATTAGTAATTCCCATACCAGGTGTGGTACCTGAGCTAACCATTTGTTATACCCATACAAGACGTGGTACCCGAGCTAACTATTAGTATACATGTACCAGGCGTTGTACCCGAGCCAACCAAATGTCAATTAATCCACAATCAAATAATGAACAAACAACTTGTAAAACCAACAAGCAACACACCGTTCAATCCACAGACTGTAAAACAGGACCCTTAAACATTCTAAACAATTCCTCTAAGCAATATAATTCATGCAAACACTTAGATAAGAGTACAAGAATATACAACATTCATAGGAATCATAAACCATCACCTATCCTTTTTCCCGAGTATATAACTTACCCTCGACCTTCGTCCGAAGACTAAATACACTCACCCTTTATTTACGAAAAAATGGACGGTTTCTCTTTTTAGCATAATTTAACTACCACATTGATTTCGGAACATGCATAAATAATAACAATGTGAATTACCACCCCTTAGCCCTTAGCAAAACCCACACTACTTATCATGCCCTTCGTATTCCCGAAACCTCACCTAGGAGTTTCCCATTTTCATACCAATTTAGTTATCCTTGCAATTCCTGGTTCCCTGAACCATCTCGA
Organism: Jaltomata sinuosa; assembly: GCA_003996215.1. Classification (NCBI taxonomy): domain Eukaryota; kingdom Viridiplantae; phylum Streptophyta; class Magnoliopsida; order Solanales; family Solanaceae; genus Jaltomata; species Jaltomata sinuosa. Next base: position 43,044 of record QJPP01004142.1, read on the forward strand.
CATCCCAGTACCTGAGCCCTATCATCTTATCATACCAGGACAACATAAACAACCCCAAATAATTATCAATATCCCATAATTTAATCCAACCAATTCCTAGCACACACATAACCAACACTGAATCCACCAGACTCCATGCCTGAAGGCCTAATCATTGATTCTCCTTTTCCACTATACAATAAGTACATAATGTAAGCAAATCTATCTACTCAATGAAAACCTAGCCTACCTGGAAGCCGACAAGATGTTCCATGCCCTTTCTGGCTCCATGAAGGCGTTCCCTGACGGTTCTGCAGGCCTAAATCCGTGGTTTTGCATCCTTTTTACCGGAATTCCTTGTCCCCATGGCTCCCAAGCCTTGGAGCAGCCTAGGAGGGTTTTGGAATAGTTCTCATCTATTTTTGGGGCTGAAGGGAAGATAATGAAATTAAAAACCCATTTTCTGGGTTTTCTGGTCCCGTCGCTCTTCTATAGCGGTCCCCGCTCTGCTATAGCGGTACCTCTATATTGGAGTCAACCGCTATGGCGGAGGGTGACCGTCTTGACTTTCACTATAGCGGTAATTATTCTTCTATAGCGGAGGTTGCCGTGGCAGAGCGGTAGCCGCTCATCACGGATAGAAACTCGGAAAATTCTTGAAAAGAGCCCTTTTTACTACACACCTTGAATCCCCGATGTTCCAGAATAATGCCTTCACGTTAACCTTGATTCCGAGAGTTTTACCTACCCGAATTCACTTCCGAAGAGTTCCCCGGACTCCCCTATACCTTAGCTAATGGAAAAACTAGCTCACAACAAGATATATTGCCCAATCTTCACCCTGATTGTCCTAGACCATGCCTCTCTTTAAAACCAGCCGAGACTAGCCTAGCCTAAAATTTTCAACTCCCAAACTCGAAAGTTTTTCTGACTAAAAACTTGGCATGAAAGATTTACCCATAATGACGAACCTGGTTGTTATACTGGTTGTATCCCTTCACAACTAACCGAGCCTTGTATTTTTGAAGTGAACCATCGGTATTTATTTTGACCCTGAAAATCCACTTACAACCAACTAAATTCTGTTGAGAATCAGGAGGGACAAGAATCCAAGTACCATTTTCAATTAATGCATTGAATTCATCAGACATTACAGAGTGCTACTCAGGATGGGCCAGAGCGTATGCAACTGATATTGGTTCTAGTACTTCCGGTAAAGGATATTTGGTGACATGGTGGACAGATTTAGGTCTATAGATGTTATTTTTAGAACGAGTGACCATGGGGTGAGTGGTTTGCAGTGAAGGGGAAGGAATGATATTTTGTGTTGGAGGAGAAGGATCAGTGTTTGAAGTTGAAGGAGAAGGATCAAAAGCTAATGACAATTGTTCAACGGGGTTATTGGGAAACAAAAATAAAGTAGGAAAAGAATTAGACTGGAATGGGATTATAGTGTGAGAAGATTCAGTAAAAGGGATAGCATACCAATTTGAATTGGACTCAGAATCTGAAGGATGGGTTTGATATGGAAAAATATTTTCAAGAAAGATAACATGACGTGAGGTAATGTACTTCATAGATTTGAAATCATAACAAACATATGCTCTATGATGCAAAGAGTAACCAAGAAATATGCATGGGACAGACTTGAGATCAAATTTGGACTTGGTATAAGGATGAATGCAAGGATAACAGAGGCAACCAAAGACACGCAGGGATTGATAATTGGGAGAATGGTTAAAAAGCTTTTGATAAGGAGAAAACAACTGAAGAAGTGGTGTGGGAAGACGATTAATGAGGTAGGTGGCTGTTTTGAATACAAAAGACCAAAAAGAAGAATGCAGGGAAGAGGTATGCAGTAACGTAAGGCCAGTTTCAACTAAGGGATGATGGCGACATTCTGCAAACCCATTGTGTTGTGGCGTGTGAGGCGATGTTTGCAAATGGTTTATCCCACAAGATTGAAAATATTTTTTGAGTGCAACATATTCTCCACTCCCGTTGGTGTAAATCAAATTTATCTTGACATTAAAGTTATTTTTGACAAGTTTTTAAAATGGTGAAAAAATAGTATATACATCTGATTTAGCCTTTAAAGTAAAGAACCAGATATATTTTGTGTAATGATCCAAAAAGATGATATAATAACGGAACCTATCAATTGATTGCACAGGGGCAGGACCCCATAAATTAGAATATAATAGCTCAAGAGGTCTACTGCTTGTTAGATAAGAAACAACAAAGGATTGACAATGACTTTTATTACATTGACAAGGATTACAAAAGGATGCTTTAATAGAAGATGCTGGTAATTGAAACTTGGACAAATTGAAATTAAAGATCCTAGCATTGGGATGACCAAGACGTTGATGCCAGGACTCTGATGAAAGGTGAATGTTGAAGCAAACATGATTATTTGAAACTGCATAGGACAGAAACTTATATAGGGATTGATCAAGTGGGCCTTTAAACTGAATCTCCCTTGTGAACTGATCCTTCACAAGAAAATAGTCAGAAAAGAACTCAATTGATACTTGGTTAGAATTACAGAACTATGATACAGATATGAGGTTGGTTTTAGCAGAGGGAACACACAAAACATTAGAAAGATGAATTTTTTTGGCGGGGAGAGAAATAGTACCAGAACCAACATGTGAGATAGACAAACCCGAGCCATAAGTTTGATGTAGTTCGTCACTACCATCATATGGTGTTTGAAGAGAAAGGTTGTTCAAGTCATTAGTGATGTCATGAGATGCACTAGTGTCTAAAAACCATTGTTGATCAGATCTTGAATTGGCATTAGAGTAGTGTGCTTGAGGATTTTGTGAAAACAAGTTCCTGAAATAGTCACGTGCTCGATAACACCATTTGACATGATGCCCCAATTTGTCACAAAATTGACATTAAACTTTGGCTTGAGATCACTGTAACGACCTAATTCGTCGTTATTTTAGGAATCACGAAGTCAAAAATTTTGAGAATTAATTAAAATTACAGTTGTATTAATTGGGATGATGTGACAAAAAATTTCACATTTTTGGAAATTGTCCGGGTTGACGTCACTCTTCTATAGTGGTATTTATTTCGCTATAGCAGAGGGACGGGAGGCTTGGAGTAACTGGTAAAGTTGCTGCCATGTGACCAGGAGGTCACGGGTTCAAGCCGTGGAAACAGCCCTTTGCAGAAATGTAAGGTGAGGCTGCGTACAATAGACCCTTGTGGTCTGGCCCTTCCCCAGACCCTGCACATAGCGGGAGCTTTAGTGCACTGGGCTGCCCCTTTTTAGCAGAGGGACGGGAGGCAGTAGCCTCAAGATGAGTTTTTAATAAAAGAATTCTCCTCCTCAGTTGGAAATCATACGAGGGTTTCTCCAAAAACCTTCCTAGGATGCTCCAAGGCTTGGGAGCCATGAGGAGGAGGGATTACATCTAAAAGGACGTGAAACTATAGATTCGGGCCTGAAGAATCATCAAGGAACGCCTTCACGGAGCCAAAAAGGACATGGAACAACTGCTCAGCATTCAGGTAGGCTAGGTTTTCTTCACAGAGTAGATTTGACCACTTTTATTTCCTATTTATTGTGTAGAATGAAAGGGAGAATCCATGTTTAAGCCTTCGAGCATGGAGTCTGGAGGAAGATTATTGGGTTGTTTGGTTGAACTGGAAATAGTAGATTTGTGATAATGCATTGTGATATTCTGGGTGTATACTTATTTTGGTCTGATTTTGCTAATGAAATACAGGGACTAGAATGTCGGGAAGGTTCGGAGAAATAGAAGAGGTTAGTAATTAACTAATGTTCAAGGAACGGAAGTTTCAGGAAATGAATTGGTATAATTAGAATATTGTAATGGATGTGTTTCCAAGGCTAGGAGAGGTTTTCCTATGTTGTATCTTGGTCCGAGGAGGAGGGTCAGGAATAAAGGTATCTAATGGCATATTTAAAGGGGTGATTTGGGGTTAGTCTTTGAACGGGATTTAACGGTTCATTGTGTACCCGAAATGGGTAGGTGATGATTATTGATTCCTTTATGCATTGTATGTTGTGTACTTTTGTCTAGGTATTGTATGAGTTGCATGCTTAGAGAATAATTTAGGAATGTCTAAGGGTCATGTTATCAGTCTTGTGAAATGAACTAGGTGTTATTGCTTGTTGGTTTACAAGTGTTGATTGTTCATTGTTTGTGACTATAGATTTCTGTGTGACATTCGGTTAGCTCGGGTACCATGCCTGGTACAGGTTTACTAACGGTTGGCTCAGGTACCACACCTGGTATGGGTATATTAATGGTTGGCTTAGGTACCATGCCTGGTATGGTAAATTTATATTGGTTGGCTCGGGTACCACACCTAGTACGAGTTTATTTTATTGCATTGTTGTATTCTTGTGAAGGTTCCATGAGCGGACTTGGCCGTGTTCTTGAATTGTGAAAATTGCATATGGTCCATGAGAGGTCGGAATATTATACTGATTTATATTTGGTCTTTGTGTAGACCGCTTTTGTCATGCTAACACTTAGATGTTGTTCGGGAGTCTCGGGGTGGGTCCAGACTATGTAAAAAGGGAGGTTAATTATACATATATTGTCGTTATTTAGAGTATTAATGGCGGTCAGGTATTACTTGTGGTTAATAAGCTAAGGGTCGGTCTTGGTGTAGACCGGGGTAGCCTGTTAAACACTTAGGTGTGGTTAGGGGATCCTTGGAGGGTCCGGGTTATGTGATTAAAAAGGGATTAAGATGTAACTCTATGGTTGTCATGAAATGTGTCACTGGTGGCTAGGTGGACTTGATATGGTTGATAAATTGGGAGGAAGACTGAGAGTCTGGGGTTTTAGTTGCTGGTGGTTATAAATAGGTTGGAAGGTTGTCCTAGAGGACCGTAAAGAGTCTGGACACTAGTAAGTAATACTACAAGTATAAGTGGTTTGGTTGGGTAGTTAGACGGGTTAAGTCTGAATGTCTAGTCAAGGTAGTTGACTTGGGTAAGGGAAGGGTAGTCCAGGCATGGACACGGATATTGGTAAAGGTTAGTGAGACTTGGGAAGTTTAGTGGTAAGTGAGACTTGGGAATTCCTAGATATCAGGGATAAGACTAGGGTGGTGGAGTTGGCAACAAAAGGTTAGGAAGGTTGGTTCCGAAGAGGGGGGGGATTGATAAAGGCGATTGTGAAAGGGGTTAAAGTATTTAACTGATGTATTTTAGCTTGATTTCTACATGATGGTAGGAGTGAATTTGGGTCAATCGATGATGCCTACTAGTACATGTGTTTGTACTGATTCTACTCTTGCTATACCTTTTTGGGTATAGTCTGGTTGCAGGGTTGGTGATGTTCCACAGGTTCAGAATGGCGGTGATCTTCCAGCAGCTCCTATTTCTTTTCTATGGTTGAAGTTGTGTCCTCTTCAGCTATGTACCATCTTGTAGTCTCTCTTGTACCATCTTAGACTATATTCTAGGGAGGGTTGTATCATGTTGTAAATGATTTTCCACATGTTCTATAAGTCATTTATTTCCTGAAATTTTGTAAAGGAAGTTCCATGTATTAAAAAGGGTTTTATTTCATGATTTATGTTCTTTTTTGCTTTACCTGTTGGTTCAGGTGGTAAGGGTTCTCCTATCTAGGTGGATTAGAGTAGGTGCCCGCATGACCCGGTAGTTGGGTCGTGACAAATGGTATCAGAGCCCAGGTTACCGGTCTCCTATTACAAGAGCAAAATATTGAATAGAGTCCTGAGGATTGGTGTGTTGACGTCCACATCTAATCCTAGGGAAGATATGAAGCATTCTAGGAAACATATCTCTTCTTTTATTCCTTTTCGTGCGGTTTGGTTACTTGCTTGTATGAGTCGAGTCCATTTAGTATCTCTTGATTCCAATTGGTATCTCAACAAGGTGAAGGATGTCGTTGGACTCCGAATACGATCAGCAAGCAAGAAAGATTGGAACCGGGAAGGTTCCGATTAGTATCTGGCCTGAGAGGCTGTGGTAAGGGATGGGTGATCGGCTAGGGTTCATCCATGGGACGGATATAGAGTAATTGGTGCGGTTTGATTTTTGTTATAATTGGAAACTGAATTATTTGTGTATTACAATACTGGCATGACTTATTTGATTTATATATGATTGGTTGCTTTGTTATGAAATTGTGAGTCTGAAGGTATTTATCATTGATTCATGGTATGATTGAGTGTGATTAAGTGTTGTGTGTGTGTGGAGTTAGAATTTCATATAAGTTTTTGGAAAAAGGGCTCATCATTGGTCAAGATGGTGAGGGGAAATGAATTACGACTGTGGGGAAACTCTGGTTTCAGGATAGTCGGGACTTGGTTGGGAACCATGGGAACAAGGGGGTTATTCACCCTTGATAGCGGGGACGTATTGTTGAGAACAAATTACTTGTGTAATTCATTCATGATTTGTGAGAATTTGATGCTAAGTTTCAGTCTGTGAATTTCCAGAATGGTCTTGAGGGTTGTTTAAGACCATGGCGGGATAAATGGGGTTAAACAATGATAACCGGGAAAGGGAACAAGCACAGTTTACTGAAAAGTCTAATTTTTGGACTATTACTATTGGGACTGCCATAGCAGATGACACCTCTATATAGATCCCGCTATAGCTGTATTTTCTCTGCTATAGCGATTCCGCTATAGCGGAGTGACAACCGCCATAGAGGAGGGACGCAGGTCAGAATGCCTGCCCTACTTTCCCCTGTTTTTCATTCATTCCCAAGGCTCAAAATGCAATAGTTAAGCTATGAATTGCAAGAAAATTAGCTATAGAACTAATCTAGTATTGCATAAAAAGGGAAGTAGTGTCTGAAACTAGAATCCACGTGCTTCAAAACGAAGGGAAAAAGGGCAAAGGGAATATTTTCTTAATTAGCCCCAAACGGGGGAAAACATTTTCTTAATTAGCCCCAAACGGGGACAAAACCCAAAAAGTTGTAAATGTCTGAAAGTAAAGGGGGAGGGGAGGTCCTAAGCCTCATCATCGCTCAGGAAGGGGAACTCCTACCTGTCCTCGGGCTCCAGAGTGGGAAGCTCTTGGCCCGGGGCAACTCAAGAGAACATGACCTTGACGGTCTTTCACATCCGGGCAAACATGCAGTCCCGGGAGTGCCTTTTCTTCTTCTCCTCCTCTAACTCCCTGCGGAGTGCTGCAAATTCCTGAGCAGAAGGGGGAGGGGTTGTACCTCCAGCGGTGGTTCCCTCCATGAACCTCCAGACCATGGCCAAAGTTTCCTCTAGCTGGGTACTAGTGATTGGGGGCTGAGGCTAGGAAGGGGCAGGAGTGTCATCATCATCATTATCGTCGCCATCCTCGACCAGCTGATTTCTTCCTGCTTCATCCACCTTTCTCTTCTTCTTAGAAGAGACTACCTTCACCCGAAGAGGATCGAAGGGGTCGTCCATAGTCACCTCCAAGTCAGTATGGTCCTCAGGCACTCCAACGCACCTGCACAATTCAGACACCAAGCCCGGAAGATAGGGGCCCTTCCTAAGACCCCAGTAGAATTCCTTCCACTCGAAGATGATTTTTCCCCCACATTCATGATAATTCCCTGCATGGCATAAGCAATCACCAGAGCTCGGGCATAGGTCACATCATTTATGTTGCCCGACGGGTGGATTCTTTGGGATACCAAGTTTAACCACCTCCTAGCATCAGCAGAGAAGTAAGCACTAGTGATGCCCTCAAGACTGGGCCAGTAGACCTGATCTCTGAACTCTGCCTCTACCAATGTATCTCTCAACCACGTCATATCCCAAAGTCTAGCCTTGGCCTCATATGCAACATTGGAGACGTGAGGCACTCCTAGTACCTCATTGATAGTCTAAGCGTCCACAAGGACATCTACCCCTCGGATTTGGATAGTCTAGTTGGGATCATCCCAAAGGACGGTAGGAAGTATGGCGTAGAACTCTCGTACCTAACCTGTACGAGTGGGAGGGAGAGCCACTGCCAACGAGCCGCAATTGTACTCTTGAAGTCTGTGATGGAAGGCAACTGCTTTCCCATCCATCCCTACCATTTTACACCCCCTCTCATAGCAAAAGCCTAGTCTATGGTAATCCATGAACCTCTACCGACTAGCTTCGTCGGGGAAACGCTCATAAGGATACATGGGAAATTGTCCTTCATCCATTGGGTGTGATAACCTGCAATGTAATAAGAGGCAGGATTAGAACTCGATAAGGCATAAGGGATTAAGAAAAAGGGGGGGAAATTCCAAGTGTCAGCTTGTGAAGTTACTGGTTCGCGGCCTTCCTCTATAGCGGACGGTCATCCACCATAGAGGAAAAATATCACCGTAGCGGGACTGCAACAGCGGAGCCCAACCACTATAGCGGCATTCATCGTCCCAGAAGCTTCAAGGGGTGCAACTATGGCGCCCCTTGACCCAAAATTTCATTTTTTACATTCCAAGTCCAGATCTACATACTCAAAGTACTCCATTACTGCTTTCTACAAAAATTTGTGCATTATAACTCCTAATTTCCGTCCAAATCATGATTTTACTAAAGAATAACCCTTCACCTCCCACACCATTTTTGGGCTATTTTTAGCCAAGAGTTGTATAATCCTTACACCCAGAATGCCTTAGAGGCATTGTAAACGTAAAGGAAGCACTCATGCTTCGGAAAATTGCAAATACACCAATTCTAGTTCAAGTTCAAAAACTAACTACAATATATACCCCAAGTCACTATTTTCTACCATAATCCTTACTATAATCGTGTGGGGGAGTAAAGTAGCAAGTGAGAACAATTGTTACCTAGAAATTCCGACATCGGAGGCATAGTGATCGGGAGGAAAAAGGGAGAGTTTGGGTTGAAAATAGGAGAGAATGGGTAGAAAACCCGTTTCTCCCCTACTTCAATTTGTTATCAACCGCTATAGCAGTCGGTACTCCACTATAGCGGAACCGCCACAGCGGTATAATATCTGCTATAGTGGTATAATATGCTATAGCAGACGACAGTCAATTTTTAGAAAGGAAAGGTTATCTCGGGTCTTTTCAAATACCTCCACTTCGATGTGATACGAGGTCCCAGATTTCTTAGGTACTCGGAATGAGGGACACATGAAATATTCCTTGGGTAGTTTGGAAATTCCTCATCAGAGCGGGATAATAGTAATGTTTCCTTTTTGTCGGTGTGACTAATTAGGGGGAAGTTCGGTAACTTGCATAGGTTCGTAATTACGCATTCACTTGGGACAGTGAGGGTCACGGGCTAGTTCTTTTCATCTACTGATATTCAGGATCGTTTAGGGATGCACGATGGGTAAATTGGTATTTGTTGTAATGACAAGATTCGTCATTATTTTAGGAATCACGAAGTCGAAAATTTCGAGAATTAATTAAAATTAGGATTGTATTAAGTGGGGTGACGTGATGGAAAATTTTAGATTTTTGTAAATTGTCCGGGCTGATGTCACTCTGCTATAACAGTACTGCCATAGTGGAAGGTCAACCGCTATAGCAAAGGGACGGGAGGCAGTAGCCTGAAGACAGGTTTTTGATAAAAGAATTCTCTTCCTCAGTTGGAAACCATACGAGGGTTTCTCCAAGAACCTTCATAGGATGCTCCAAGTCTTGGGATCCATGAGGAAGAGGGATTCCATCTAAAAGGATGCTAAACTACGGATTTGGGCCTGCAGAATCGTCAAGGAACGCCTTCACAGAGCCAGAAAGGGCATGGAACAGCTGCTCGGCATCCAGATAGTCTAGGTTTTCTTCACAGAGTAGATTTGACTGCTTTGATTTCCTATTTATTATGTAGAATTAAAGGGAGAATCCATGTTTAGGCCTTCGGGCATGAAGTCTGGAGGAAGATTGTTGGGTTGTTTGGTTGAACTGGAAATAGTAGATTTGTGATAATGCGTTTTGATATTTTGGGTGTATACTTATTTTGGTATGGTCTTGCTAATCAAATACATGGACTAGAATATTGAGAAGGTTCGAGGAATCGGAAGGGGTCAGTAATTAACTAATGTGTAAGGAACGGAAGTTTCGGGAAATGAATTGGTATAATTAGAATATCATAATGGCTATGTTTACAAGGCTAGGGGAGGTTTTCCCATGTTGTATCTCGCTCTTAGGAGGAGGGTCAGGAATAAAGGTATCTAATGGAATGTTTAAAGGGGTGATTCAGGGTTAGTCTTCGGACGGGATTTAACGGTTCATTGTGTACCCGAAATAGGGTAGGTGATGGTTATTGATTCCTGTATGCATTGTATGTTGTGTACTTTTGTATAGGTATTGTATCATGAGTTGCATGCTTAGGGAATGATTTAGGAATGTCTAAGGGTCATGTTATCACTCTTGTGAAATGAACTAGGTGTTATTGCTTATTGGTTTACAAGTGTTGATTGTTCATTGTTTATGACTGTGGATTTTTGTGTGACATTCGGTTGGCTCGGGTACCACACCTGGTATAAATTTACTAACGGTTGGCTCGGGTACCATGCCTGGTATGGGTATACTAATGGTTAGCTCAGGTACCACGCCTGGTACGGGAGATTCATAATGGTTGGATCGGGTACCACGCCTGGTACGAGTTTATTTTATTATATTGTTGTATTCTTGTGAAGGTTCCATGAGTGGACCGGGCTGTATTCTTGAACTGTGAAAATTGCATATGGTCCATGAGAGGCTGGGATATTATACTGATTTATATTTGATCTTGGTGTAGACCAAATTTGTCATGCTAACACTTAGATGTTGTTAGTAGGATCCTGGGGTGGGTCCGGACTATGTAAAAAGGGAGGTTAACTATACATATATTGGCGTCATTTAGTATGTCAATGGCGGTCAGGGATTACTTGTGGTTAATAAGCTAAGGGTCGATCTTGGTGTAGACTGGGGTAGCCTGTTGAACACTTAGGTGTGGTTAGGGGATCCTTGGAGGGTCTGGGTTATGTGATTAAAAAGGAATTTAGATGTAACTCTATGGTTGTCATGAAATGTGTCAATGGTGGCTAAGTGGACTTGGTATGGTTGATAAATTGGGAAGAAGACTGAGAGTCTGGGGTTGTAGTTGCTGGTGGTTATAAATAGGTTAGAAGGTTGTCCTAGAGGTCCGTAAAGAATCCGGACACTAGTAAGTAATACTACAGGTGTAAGTGGTTTAGTTGGACAGTTAGCCGGGTTAAGTCTTAATGTCTAGTCAAGGCAGTTGACTTGGGTTAGAGAAGGGTAGTCCAGGCATGGACATGGATATATGTAAAGGTTAGTGAGACTTGGGAAGTCTAGTGGTAAGTGAGACTTGGGAAGTCCTAGATGTCAGGGATAAGACTAGGGTGGTGGAGTTGGCAGCAAAAGGTTAGGAAGGTTAGTTCCAAGGCGGGGGATTGATAAAGGCGATTGTGAAAGGGGTTGAAGTATTTAACTGATGTATTTTATCTTGATTTCTATATGATGGTAGGAGTGAATTTGGTTAAACCGATGATGCCTACCAGTACGTGTGTTTGTACTGATTCTACTCCTGCTATACCTTTTTGGGTATAGTCTGGTTGCAGGGTTGGCGGTGTTCCACAGGTTCAGGATGGCGATGATCTTCCAGCAGCTTCTATTTCTTTTCTATGTTGGGAGTTGTGTCATCTTCAGCTATATACCATTTTGTAGTAGCTCTTGTACTGTCTTAGACTAGGTTCTAGGGAGAGCTGTCTCATGTTGTAAATGATTTTTCGTAAGTTCTATAAGTCGTGTTTTTCCTGAAATTTTGTAAAGGAACTTCCATGTATTAAAAAGGATTTTATTTCATGATTTATGTTCTTTTTCGTTTTACCTTTTGGTTATTGTGGTAAGGTTTCTCCTATCTAGGTAGATTAGAGTAGGTGCCCGCATGACCCGGTAGTTGGGTCGTGACAATCTCGTACCTCAAAAATGTTGTCTTGGTGCAGAATTTTGAGACTTATATGATGAGGAGTTCGCTGGAAAATCAACGTTAGCATTTTCATATTGAAAATACTGATTTGACTTCCCTGAATTACCTTATTTTTGCTAATATGGAGATCTAGTGTTTGTACCCTTGCAGACATGATTTTCTGTGATTGAAGTGATGTCAAAGGTGGGATCTATTTGTTTCAAATACAATTCATGAGCCAATAACTTTTCTTGGAGTTCATCAAATGATATGATGGTATCTCTAGCATGAATAGCTGCAGCAATATCTCGAAATTCAGGTCCAACACCACTAAGAATATGAACCTCAAGATCTACATCAGTAACAGGACTTTCACACAAAGAGAGTTCCTCGGCAATTGATTTGATAAGTTAAATATATTTAGCAACTGGACGTGAATCTCTCTTTGCTTTAGAGAGTTTGTCATGCAAGGATAAAATCCGCGTAGCTGATTTGTTTGCAAATGCTATTTGCAACTTGGTTCATCCCTCCGCTGAGGTGTTGGCATCTGCGATGGTACTCATTACCGAAAAGGATATAGAAGCAATAATGGCTGCCAAAATTAACTGATCTTGACAGTCCCAAAATTCATAATCAGGATTACAGACTTGTTGACCATCTTTTTCAATGGTGGTTAGAGGTGACTTGCTGGCACCGGTGACATAGCCCATAAGATTGTGACCATGAAGTAAAGGAGTAATTTAGGCTCTCCAAGTGGGGTAATTTTGAGAATTGAGTTTCAAAGGAAGTTGAGAGCCATTGATGAAAATCAAGGTTTTTCCAGAAAAGTAAGATTATTTGTGCCAGAGGATGCCATGAGAAAGAGAGAAAATTCAGCGATTCTTAAGAAGCAATTAGGATCAATGCTCTGATACCATAAAGAGTTTCAGAAGAGAATAATTCTGAAATTGTATTTGCATAATTCAGTTTACATGTATTTATAGATACAAATAAAGGTAGTTACAAGAGATAAGGAGTCTACATTAGAGTTATCTTCAAGGTGGTTTTGATTTTGAATCTAACTAGATAGGATTATCCTTAACACTCCCCATTGCTCTCCGACCTGAGCTATGCAACAACGAGATCTCCCTTCCATTAATGGAGAGCTTTTTCACGCCAAAAACTTGAAAGCTAAATGTGATATCAAAAAAAATTGACCTTTTTTTTTATGAAATATGGGGTTTCAATTGGGTTTTTACCTTTTCAATTACAGTATAATTTTTTTTTTTTTAGAATTTTGATGGTTGTTTTTTGTTTTGTTTTTGATTTTGCATATGCAGGCATGTTTATGTTCTCCAAAGAGAATCCGATATCAAGCCAAAAGAAGTCTTGCAAGATTTTTGACTTATTGAGAGATTAAGAAATTAAATGCAGGAAAGATCTTTAATTTCTAACTATTATCCAATTGAAAATGTACATATTTTTATGTAATTATTAATTTAATTTATAGAGGAATGGATGATTCTCTGGTGTCGTTGCTTTTTTTACTTTTGTATTTTGTTAGAAATGAGAATTACAATTCTCTATGCATAAAGCTTTAAAAAGAAACAAAAAAATAAAACAGAAAGAAGTGGGGATATTTGGACCATTTTTAGCACATAGTGCTTTCTCTTGTTCGTGCTCCATATAGCTGAAATTTTTTCCTCTCTGTTTTGGTCATTTCGCTACTGATAGCTGCTACTGACAATATTTTTGCAGATTATTTCTATATTTTCCCTTTCATTTTTATTACACTGATAGTAAATAAATACTACACATATTGACCAATAAAAAAACTCACATCAATTTTTGAGGCCTTCACAATAAAAAAGATGGATATATATATATATATAGCAATAAATAAATAAATTTTGAGCGATGATGAAATCTTAGTATTATCAGGATAAGACAAAAGTTTTACGATTCATATCTTGGCGGGGTGATCTCGGATATCCATTATATATACATTTATACAATATCGATACACGTTTAAATATCATTTATACAATATCGATACACGTTTAAATATCATTTATACAATATCGATACATATTTATATAATATTGATACATGTTTATACATTATTTATACAATATCGATACAAGTTTATACATCATTTGTACAATATTGATACATTACATATACATTATATATATGCGGCTACTTTTTTTGTAATTTTTTTATGGCTAGTTCATTTTTGAGCTATTTTTTATATAAAGAAAACTTGACTGTATTTATTGTAAACTAATTACTTTATTATACATATTTGAAATTATCCCAATTTTATAACCATGGTGGAGCACTATAGAAAGAGGGTATTTTTTGTCATTTTCCTAACTGCAAGGGTAATTTTATTCCGATAATATAGCGAAAGTTAGATGTAGACAAAATATTTAAAAGTAGAAAGATAAATCTGGCCTTTTTTTCCTCAGATGTATGCCCTTTGTTGAAATTTTAGAATTTCAAATAAAAAAATTATGAGGGACTACTATTCGGAGTTGAAGTGAGATGCATTTTTGTGCTTATTAGATTTTTTTTATAAGTTTGCATACACATTGCCTTTTTCAGATTTCTGTACATGAGATTGTAATAGGTATGTTATTTGTTGTTGTAGTATCGATGTGATTCTGTGCTGAAAGTTTTACCTTTAAATTACACCATGTAATTATAAGGTTACTTTTTAATTTATTTATTTTTATTTAAATTTAAATTTATTTTCTTATTTCTATTGTTTTAATTTCTTTTATTATTTCTATTTTTTTTTTACTTTTGAATATATTTTCTTTTTATATTATTTATGTTTCATTTTCTATCTTCTCATTTCTCAACCTTTACTTCTTGTGATTCCATGTAATTGCTCATAATTGTTTTTCTTATTTGTTTTCTTTATTTTTTCTTTTATGGTAACTACATTATTATTCTAGTTTTTGAAACTACACCTCCTAAAATTAGAAAGAATGAATTATCAACAAACTTGGTATATAAGGAGTGATGTTATTAAAATAGAATTTCGTTGTTGAACTTGGTGTACAAACTTGTGTTTTTCTTTTCTTTTGAATTGTATTTACTTAAGTTATGTTGAAACTTATTTTATGTTATCGTGAAATTTGACATAAGAGTATTATGTTAATTATTATTTTTTTTGTGAATTTTGAATTTAAGCTATATTTTCAAATTCAATTTGTTTTAATACTATTGACTTGTTATTTCACATTGCATGTTCATTTTTTCACTTACAATTGATATTTTTTTTATCAAATATTTGAATAATGTTATAGAATTATGTTTATAAATATTAATTTTTTTTGTCAAACATCCTGTCTATGATGTTCTTACAAATATATGTTCTTTTAATTTTTATACTTAATTAAATTAAGATATTATAATCAATATGTATCTTAAATACCTAATTTAATATTATTTAATAGCACATATTTGTTTAATATTAACTTTAATTTTTTTTAATAATTAATTTTTTAAAAAAGTAATTTAATTGTGTAATTACACTTGTGCAATCAAATGGTATGCTTATAATTACACTGTAATACGTTATAACAAATAAACAGGTAATCGTAATTACTAGGCTACTTAGTAATTACTACCCTAATAATTACACCAACTTTAATTATCAGGTGGCTTTTCAAACAAACCCTAAGTTTGTTCTAGTTTTTCGCAATTAGCCAACCAGTAACAAAGACCAAATGTTATTATTTGGATGAAGTATAGTTCAAAGGGAGAGTTTAATGAAGCTTTTGATCTTGTACTTGAAACACAGATGTGAAATATTCTCTTTATAGAATGTATATACATATGCATGTATTTAAATGGTTTGCGTTTTTAATTATACGTTCAATATTGGCCAATTTAAAAAATAGCAAAAGGAGACATTTCTTTTAATTACGATTGTATTGGAAAAACCCCGCTTGAGACACGTGGAATAATGAGAGGTTAACCGAAGGTTACCGGGTATATGAGATCCTGAGAGGTCATCTTCAGGAAACGCCTCCGGGTAAGATTTGATAAAGAATAATGTCCATGATGACATGGAGGAAAGGACAAAGGGGACAAGAATGTCAGAAGAGTTAGGTGCATAGACTATCTCGTACGGACCTGGGCAACACAATAATGTTAATTGGCACCACCAACGGCTTTGACACATGAAACAAAGTTATTGGCTTCAGTACTTTAAGGCTCTAGTGGAACTTTCTTATTGGTTGGGCCCTATCGTTGTAGCCTATAAATACTTGATCCTTTTTCACTTGTAATGGCATTCTGGATCCAAGGAATACAATAGCAATTATAAACTTTCTTTTACGCTAAGTCTATTTTACTCTCTCAGATTTATACCTTTGCACTTGAATCACTCTCGGGGATGCGATGTTTGCTCTCGGAATGATAGAAAACATACTGGAGCATAGAAATTTATCTTTGATATTCTTTACTATTTATTGTCCATTGCAATTTCTTTCCTTTTTAATAATTAAATTGATAATCAAACCGTTGATAAATGGATCCTAAAAAGAGTTATACTAAGACGTGTGCGTTTGACCTCATATAAATTCAACTGTACCAATTTTAGGATAAATAGTTTGTCGCCCACCGTGGGACCAGAGAAATTGTGTGTTAATTAAACTCTATTTTCTTGCTAGATTGATATTATTTTCTTTGAAGGTAACTCAAGATGACAAACAATGATGACTATGTCATAGAAAGACCCATTGATGATAGTACAGCCAGGGAATCAGTGTGGACGCTTCCTGTGACTAGACTGATGAAATGAACCTATACAATGAGGAGTAACAGCCTATCAATGTGGGCATGACCAACGTAAACACGCAAAAGAGGAACCGCAGGAACCCACATGAGGAGGAGGAAGATGAGGGAGTAGGGGCAGCGGCCAACTTAAAGAACCTTAGGGAGATCCTCCTAGGTTTCACTGAGACACAAAGGGAACTAGTGAGACAACTGGAGTCTCAAAATAAAAAGGTAGTTTAGTCAGAAGTAAACGTGGCCTAAATAACCTCTAGTGCCTCAGGAAGAATGGTGAATGTGGAGGACGAGATAGAGATTGATGATCGACTTCAAGGATAAGGAGGAAAACAAAACTGATGTCGAACCAGATATCTCACCAATGTTATTTGAGGTACTAAGGAATGAAATGGAATCCCAGTACCTGGAACTAAACTCCTGAATTAATCAGATATCGAGAGCACTGTCGGTCATTGAGGGACCGGACTCAGAAAGTTATGTGAAGGTGCCCTACATGACCAGTGCAATAACTAGGCCCATTCCAAAGATATTCAAGATACTTGACATCCCAAAATACAATGGGAACAAATACCCATAGGAATATCTCTTGTTACTTACTACAATCGTGAATGACAATGACCTAACCAAGGAGGCAGTGGAGTCGTTAATGTTGAAGAAGTTTGGGGAAATTCTATTGGGAGGAACGTTGATCTGGTATTCTCTCTTCTCCCTGGAAATTCAATTGATTATTTTAACATGTGTCACGCCCCAAGCGTAGACCCTGGATATGGCCGGTACCTGATGCCATTACTGCCCCGAGCGAACCACTTGGCATAATACCTGAGCATACAATGAAAACATAAATGCGGAAGCTCTGAATATGTAAAGAGATTTAAGCTTGAAAAATATTATGAAAGCTCTTATAAAAATAAGAGAAAATGCATAAAGTCTCTTAAATTTGGACGTGATATGGATATAGACACCTAAACTTTATGGATGTCCTATTACCCCACGAAACCAATTTCAACTGCAATAAATATATCACTTTGACCCATTTTCAAAGCAAGTGTAATGTCACAGATGAGGGGCACATGAATGTGTTAAAATTCACCCTCTAAACTAGTATAAAATTGCCATGTGGCATTACCAACTCTTCTTCTCCAAATAACTCTTCTTCTCTAAACACAAGAAGAAAGAAAAAATTTACAGAGGTTTCTCTCAAAATATGGTTTTCTTTTTTTGATTTTGAAATGATGCAGGATTCGTCATACCCATCATCCATCATCCACCTTGACTTCATCAAATTCAATGCCTGTTGTACCACCATTACTGCCTCCACCAGACGACGGCATCGACACATCAGAAGAAAAAGAGAACACTGATGTAGATCTAAAGTGATACTCTTTCTGAATTAAAATATCATTAGAAAGATGACACATAATGAAAAAGGGAGAAGGGGGTCGGAGAGACCTTGCAGGAGAGATTTTTCCGTCAACAATAGCAATAAAAGGAAGCCTTACCAGTGGAATTTGCCATAGTTATCAAGGGATGTGCAAGCTCTCTGTAAATTGTTAACCAATTGTATAAAATTGCCAAATTCAATCTCCTTATCAGTGGAATTCACTGGAGAAAGAAAATAAAGGAGAGAATGAAACGGGTTAAAATATGAGCGGGTCAGGGTTTTATCGGACCCTATATTAAAAGGTTAGGAAAAATTATTGTTTGGGGTGATACACACTCATTGAGGTTGAGAACACAATTGGTGTAAAAAGTGTGTATTTATTATGGTTAGAATTAGTTTTATGGGGTAATAGGACCCCTGTAAAGTTTAGGTTTCTACATCCAAATCACGTCCAACTTTAGGGAGGACTATATGCATTTTCTCTAAAAATAGATAAGGACATTTTATCGTCAAATGAATTTTGAAGCATAAAAACTGAATTAACTCGTCATTGACTGCCTATGAAGCCTCTACTGACTTAATTGAATACTGTTTACCAGGAAAAGGCCTCCAAATTACCTTTATGTAAGCAAAACTGAACTAAAGACTAAATCCTCTGGAAATAATAAGGACTCACCCAATGCTGAGGAGATGCAACCTACTGGAGAGTTTGATCATGCACCTAAATATTTGAAGCTGCATCATAGCGCTAAAGGCGTCAATACTCTGAATGTATTGGTATGTAAAGCAGTTAAATGAAGCAACACTAATAACTGATAAAGTTGAATATAAAAGAAGGAAAATATCTGATAGACTATGGACTGAGCATGAGTAAGATGTAAAGTAATTTGATGGATGTAATCAAGAGCTGAAATATGGCATGGTAATCATTTAAAATCTTCAACAACCGATAGTGTAAAATGAGATATTAAACTAAAAATTTGTACTGTTGAAACCATAAAAGAATTATTGAATAACTGTAAATCTAAATCATGAACTAAAGATGGGTTTCTGTAATATTATCATAGTTAGGATATGTGTAAAAAGTAAATGAATAACTAAAAAAAATACAAAGTTTTCTATGTCTGAGAGCCATTGGCTCTAATTCATATCATGAAACATAGTATTTGTGAGCCATTACACTCTAAATCATAAAACATCATGCTTTTGAGCCCTTACGCTCCAATTCATATAAAAATATTGAATCACATGCTAGTTCTAGAGCTTCAAGGAAATAATACTTTATTTTAAAATCTAATGACATGCATGTAAGTAGTTAGTAAACTTTCATAAAGTAATCTTTTAAAAATCTTGAACTAAATTCTCATGGAGACTTTGCAATCATAGGAAGAATTCATAAAGTTTATAAAAAAATCATAGATATGAAATATGAATCAAAATTCAGAGAGTGACTTCAATTACATGAAATTTCTATTGTATCTCATAGAGGATTCATGGAAAGCAGGTTAAAACACTTAACTTGAAACGATAGCAATAGGGTTTTCATGAAAAAGAATCAAGGGATTGCCTAACTAGGTTAAATTCAAGAGATAAGAACAGGATTAAGGAATTTCACGAGTACACATGAAGAATTGAAGAAATTACTAAATTCACAAAGGATATTATTCTAACCCTAGATCAAAAAAAGGGATTAACCGAACATGAGAATGTTACGATTTGAAGGAATTCATGAATTTGGGCAGCCTTACATACCTCGAATACGTAGGAGAAACTTGTGATAGGAATTGGATTGAACTATTGACTCTAGTGTTGATTCTCTTGAAGTTCTTGAGTTTGATGTTGGGAGGAGGAAGAAGAATGTTAGAGGGTGGAAAATATGTGTATAAACTGATGAGAGGGGTTTTTAAACGTGAAAAAGGATACCCAAATGCCCTAGGACAAAAATACCCTTAAATAGGCGAGGAGCATAGAGTTCACTTCCCAAAAAGCTTGGGGCATCGCCCTGGGCATGGCCTGGGGTGCCACACCAGGCATTTTGGGTTGTAGCCCATCTATTCTGATAGTTCCTCAGTAAAACACGCATACCTTTTTACTCAGAATTTAGATTAATGAGTGGTTGGTAGAATTGGAAAGAAGACTCAAAAAGATTTAATTTGGTAGGTCATCAGACCCATAACTCCTCATATAATGGGAGAAATGATCATTTAAAGTTGACCCTTGTATGAAATTATACAAAAACTTAGTCGGTAGGAAAGCTTTTAACTTAACTTTATACTAAAGGTTCCGTATGACCTTAATTCATAACAAATTCACTTCTCACTCTTAAGAGTTAATCTTAATACCTAGCTACCATAAAATCTATTGGTCACGAGTCTAACTACACACTTATAATAGTTCAAATCTTATCCCAAAAACCCAAGGTATTACAATATATCCCCGTTGGGATCATTCATCCACAAATAATGGTCAAAGATAGAATGAACGTATGAATGGAACTAATCAAGATTTTATTTGGCTTCCCGAAACTATACTTATTAACATGAATTGAACTATATCAAATCAAGGGTTAAGACAACTACTAAAGAGTACATAAGCACGAGTTTTTAAGCACGAAAGCTACAACATGAAATACATGAAATAATGTAATGACCTGTTCAATCTTTATTAAAAAAGTACTTTGTTGCGGGTTGCGGGAATTATTGAAATACGCTATTAAATTAATTTGGGGTGACACGACAAAAAAATTTAAAGTTTAAAAAATTTCTTGGGCTGACGTCATCCTGCTATAGCAGGAATTTTTTTGCTATAGTGCCACTGCTGTAGCGGCCAGCCGGTCACGATAGCAGGCTGATGGAACCAGTAGCTAGAAAATGCAGATTTTATATTGTACCTCTCCTCTTCAGTTGCAAAAAGGATGAGGTTTTCTCCAAAAACCCTCCTAGGTTGGTCCAAAACTTGGGAGTACCTATCCCTATCTCTGAATCTCCATCATTAACAAAACCAGAATCAAATAAGACATCCATCGATTGGATAATACCTCCATATCCAAATTGGATGGCTGACTTATCTTTTTGATTGATTGGCTTCTTTGCTAGTTCGTGATGAAAGACCTTTTTAGTTTAGGACTAGGCTAAGGGGAGGGAAGATTTCCGCATGAATGGGGTAAAACTCATGGATTCCAGGCCTACTTTCCCATAGGATTTGCCTCCATAGAGCCAGAAGTTTGTGTTCAGACTTTTATAGCAGATGTTTGGCGTCCAGGTAGGCTAAGCTTAACTGAGTAGTTTAGACCTGTTTCCTAATACAAAATATATTATAGAATAACAGGAAATTGCATGCCTAGGTCTTCGGGGATGGAGTCTGGAGGAATAACGTATTGGTTGTCTAGTTGACTGAGGTGGAAATATTGTGTTATCAGCAATATGATCCCAATACTTATATCATTATTGATACTAGGATTCTAAATCCTGGGGAAACTAGTTTTTTAGGTGGGTTTGAGAAACTGGTAATGTATATGTGTGAAGGGATTGCTAGGCCATAGTAGATTCCCGGGTTTGTATGAATAAGGGAAATAGGATGATTAGGGAAAGTCCAGAATTCTTAGTGTCAGGGGATCAATTCCCTACAATGAGCTTACTCTCCTAAAGAGGTCTAGGATTTGAGGTAAATGAGTTCATTTGTTTAGTTGAATAAGCCGAGGTTAGTCTTCGGACAGGTCATCAATGTTAGAATGATGAACCATGTCTGTTATGTAGGTGATGGTTGAATTATTTCCCATTTACGTTATGTGTGCATGTTAACTATTACATTAGTATTGCATGTACATTACATGTTTTAGGGATTAAGATAATGAATGTTACTGATATCTGATTATCAATCTTGTGCAATGAACTTGTCTTAAATACCTGTAGGTCTTACAAGTGTGGGTTGCTTTCATTGTGGTTGTGATTGTTGTTATGTCAGTGATATTCGATCGATTTGTGTACCACACCTAGTATAATTCATTGGTTGGCTTGGGTATCATGCCTAGTATGGGATATCTATCAGTTGGCTCAGGTATCACATATAGTACAGGTTCTATCATGGTTAGCTCGGGTACCACACCTAGTACATGTTTTATGGTGTTACTGTGTGATGGTTCCATGAGTGAAAAGAGTTATTTCTTGTGGTGTAATTATTACTTGTTGATCCATGAGTGTACGGGTGGTGGTGTTTAAATTCTAGGTTGGTTTTTGTGTAGACCGTGATTGCATATTAAACATTGTAGATGATGTCTTAGGGATCCTTGGGTGGTCTGGGTTATTAGAAGGTGTGTTGGAATCATACAGGGGTAGTTGTCTGATTTATATTCCATGATGTTATGGGGTTTAGTACATTGTGGGATGGGATATGGTCCTATGATGGTTGAGTGAGAGTGCTTAAGGGAGAGCTTACAGGTTTTCTGCTCAATTGGCTAAGGGTCAAGGACCGGGTTGATGACTTAGGATCATAAGTGAGAGTGACGGACTGGCTAGCAGGGCTGGTTAACAAAGTTGACTGTTGAGTTTAGAACCAGAAGGTGTTTCTAGTGGTCGCCAAGATAGATAGGCTAGAGAGTCTTAGCTTTATAAGGGAGCAGGTTATGACCAGGATAGAAGGGTTGAATGGATTTTAATGGTAGATTTGGCAGCGGAAAATGAATTAAGGAGGCTTGGGATAGAGTGTATAGGTTCATGGGTATTATATCTAGGTAGTAAGGGCTGTTGATGAAGGACAAGATCTTATAACTTCAAGTTACGTGTTTTCTTCTTATTATTTGTATGATATTATGCGGTAGATTTGGGTCGACCGATGATGCCTACCAGTATGTGTTGTTTGTACTGATACTACTCTTGCTATACCTTTTGGTATAGAATGGTTGTAGAATCAGTGATGTTTCTCAAAGACGCGGATAATAATATCCAGCAGCTTCTGTTTATCTTCTCATGGAGGGAGCTGTGTCCTTATTTGATTCTGTATCTTTCTTAGAAGCTCTTGTACCTGTTTAGACTAGTTCCTAAAAGGGTTTTTGTTGTTTATGTAAAGGATTTTAATTTACTAAAGTTTTGGTAATTGATTTTAAATATTAAAGGCATTTCGTATGTTTTCTAATTGATTATCGTAGTACCTGTTTAAAATTTGGTGGAAAGGATTCTCCTATCGAGGTACTTAGAGTAGGTATCCGCATGGTCCGGTAGTTCAATTGTGACAATTTGGTATCAGAGCCTAGTTTACCGATCTCCCAGTACAAAAGCAAATGTCGAATAGAGTCCTGCAGATTGGTGTTGTGACGTCCATATCTAATCTTTGGGAAGCTATGAAGGAAATTATTCCATTTTTTTCACTCCTTTCGTACGATCTGTTACTTGCTTGAATGGGTTGAGTCCAATTGGTATCTCTTGATTCCAATTGGTATCTCAACAAAGTAAATTAGATGTCATTGTATCTAACTGAAATGACACAAGCAAAGGAAGTTGGAACCGTGAAGGTTCTAATTGGCATCTGATCGTAGAGGCTATGTGAGTGCATGAATGATCGGCTAACAATCATCTGTGAGGTGAATAAGAGATAATGAACATGACTTGATGTAATGATATAGCTTGAGACTTGTGATTATGTGCATCGCATTACCTGTATGACTGCAAATGTGTGAGGTCTGATTGCTTGAATCACTATGAATTTTGGTCTGGGAGGAGTCATAATTTAATTATGGGTGATTAGTTTTAGTGATAAATTACTATGTGACTTAATTGAAATTTTTTATATTACATTTTCGGTATGGACTTACCGTTGGTAAAGATAGTAAAGGGACAAAATGATTTGTGATTGTGGGGAAACTCCGGTTTCAGGATAGTCTAGATTGGTTGGGAACCATGGAGGAAAGGGTTATTCTTGTATGATATGAATGCGATGTTATGAACAACTTTTTTGGTGTGTTTTGTAAATGATTTTATGATAAGGTGGTGCTAGGTCCTTAAATATGTATTGCTAGGGTTGGTCCTGAGGTTATAGTTAAGACCATGATGTGATTTCAAGGGTTAACATTGATAACAGGGAACGCGAAATGAGGGAACTTTGCAGAAATTTGCAATTTCTGGGCTACTACCATTGGGGCCTCCATAGAGGGACTGGCCCACTATGGCGATCCTTCTATAGCAGGAATTTATCCACTATAGGGGTGTAGCGGTAGAAGCGTGCAAGCTACTATAGCAGGGAGGGTGAGACAGAATCCCTGCCCTGTTTTCCCCTGTTTTACTTTTCTTTTCCGAGGTGTTTTAAATTGCTAGTTCAGCTGGGAGCTATTACGGGAGCAATAGAAATTGCTTAAAAACAAACTTAGTATGCATAAATGATTAATACTATTGAACTAGAATCCATGTGTGATAATAAAAAGGAAAAAGGAAAAGGGAATCAATGTCTAGTACATGTCCCAAACAGGGGCAAAACCCAAAAGCAGTGCGTAGTATATAATAGAAGGGGGAGAGGTCCTAGTCGGATGCCTCATCACCATCAGGGGCTGTGAGGGCGGCGTCCTCGGCCTCAGTGTCGCTCAAGAAAGAGAACTCCCGCAAGTCCTCTAGCTCGAGCTGGGGAAGTTCCTGATCAGGGACAACACAGCTGAATATGACCTTTATGGTCTTCCACATCCATGCAAGTATGCAGTCCCGGGAGTGCCTCTTCTTCTTCTCCTCATCAAGCTCTCGGTAGAGCGCTGCATAGTACTGGTCAGGGGGAGGTGGGGTTGCAGGTCTGGCAGGGTTGCCCTTCATAAATTGCCTAACTGTGGCCAAGTCCTTCTCTAGTTGGTTGTTGGTGATCGGGAGCTGGGACTGGGAAGGAGGGGCAGGATCATCGTCATCATCATATGTTCCCTCGGCAACTTGGCTGATCTCTGCTTCACTCACCTTCCTCTTCTTCTTCCCTTTGGAAGTGACCATCTTCACCCGGAGAGGTTTAAAGGGGGAATCCATCTCTACCTACAGATCGGTATCATCCTCAGGCACCCCAACTCGCCTACATAGTGTAGACACTAGATCGAGAAGGAAGGGGCCCTTCCTGGTTCCCTGGTAGAAGTCCTTCTACTCTGACACAATCTATGCCCCCAAATTCAGCTGAATGCCCTGAATAGCGCAATCCACCACCAAGTCCCGCTGATAGGTCACGTTGGTAATATTTCTTGATGAGCGGATCCTTCGAGATACCAAGTTCAACCACCTCCTAGCATTGGCAGTGAAGTAGGTGCTCATAATGCCCTCGGTACTGGGCCAGTAGACCTATTCCCTGAAACCCTCCTCTATCAGTGTGTCCCTCAGCCACTTCGTATGTATCTCCCAGAGCTTAGCCTCATATGCAACATTTGAAACATGAGGCACTCCTAGAACCTCATTGATAGTATGGACATCCACAGAGACATCCACTCCTCGGATACGGATGGTGGGGATAGGATCATCCAAATGCACGGTGGGAAGTATAGCATAGAAATCTCTCACCCAGCTCGAACGCTCGGAAGGGGTAGATTCCACCAATGAGCCCCAGCCGAATTTTTGAAGCCTGTTATAGAGTACCCCTGACTGTTCTACCACCCCTCTCATACAGAAACCCCTTTCATAATAGAAACCGGTCCTCCAGTAGTCGAGATATCTCTCCCTACTAGCATCATCAGGGAACCTTTTGTAAGGTGGGATGTATTCTTAGTTGGCATCCATTGAGTTGTTGATTCTACAAGATTAACAAATGGCTAGATTAGAACTCGTAAGATGTAGGGAAATAAAAATTCAAGGAAAAATCGAATTCTTGACCCTGCCTGGGATGCTACTGCCTACAACCTCCCGCTATAGCGAGCTACTTCCCGCTATGGAGATGGCGCTATAGCAAGAATTTCTCTGCATGGCAGAAATGCTATAGCGGTCTTCATCATTCCAGATTTTCAAGAGGTGCATCAATGGCTCCTCTTGAAGAAAAATTCCATTTTTAACATTCTAAGTCCAGATCAGTGTTCCCCAAGTTTGGGCATCATAACTCCTAAAAATTGCCCAAATCAACATTTCCAAACAAGAACAACCCTTCACCTTCCCTGCCATTTTGAACCCATTTTGGGCTATAAACCCTGTAATCCTTACGCCCAGAATGGTGTGAAAGCATTGTAAATATAAGAGAAGCATCCATGCTTCGAGGATTCGACAAAATCAAAGCCAAAAATTGAAAATTCAAAACCAACCCAATATCTACTCTATTCGCCATATTCTAGCATAAAATGATCAATAATCGTGCAAGGAAGTGGAGAAAGTAAAGTGTTGTAATTATTACCTTATTTTTTAAATTCGGGAGTAAGGTGATCGGGGGAAAAGTGGTGTGTTTTGGGTGAAAATGGGGGAGAATAGGTGAGAAACCCATTTCTCACCCTTTTAAACTGTTGCCACCCACTATACAGGCCAACCTCTCGCTATATCAGTGACACTATAGCAGGATAATTCTCGCTATAGCAAGATGTAGATTGTTTAGGAGCGGAAAGGTTATTTTTTGTGTCATTTGAAATTCTTTCACTTTGGTATTTTTACGAGGCCTCGAATTACTTGTGCACTCAGGAAGGGTTACCCTAATTTATTCCATGCAACTCGAGAGAAGGGATTTCCTAGACGAGCAGTATCGAATTAATTCTCAATTAAGTTAGGCGCCTAGAGAAAGAAAAGTTTGATGGTTCGCGTAGGGTTATAATTATGCTGTCTAGGTGGAGCGATAGGATTCCAGGGCTAGCTTCTTCTTTTCTCTCAGCCTTGGTGATCGATTGGGGACAAATGATGGTAAATTAGTATCTATTATAATGACCTGTTCAGTCGTTATTAAAAAGGCACTTCATTGTGGGTTGCGGGAATTATTGAAATATTCTATTAAATTAATTTGAGGTGACACGATGAAAAAAATTAGAATTTGAAATTTTTCTCGGGCCGACATCATCCTGCTATAGCTGGAATTTTCTTCTATAGCACCGCCATTGTAGCAGCCAGCTAGTTGCTATAGAGGGCTGACGAAACCAGTAGCTAGAAAACACAGATTTTATATTGGACATTTCCTCTTCAGTTGCAAAAAGGACGAGGGTTGATCCAAAACCCTCCTAGGCTGCTCCAAAGTTTGGGAGCAATAGGGATGAAAGATTTTTGTGCGAATGGGTAAAACCCATAGATTCCAAGCCTACTTTCCATCAGGATTCGCCTCTGCAAAGCCAGAAGTTTGTGTTCAAACTTCTGCAGCAGATGCTTGGCATTCGGGTAGGCTAGGCTTAGCTGAGTAGCTTAGACATGTTTCCTAATGCATAATATATTGTAGAATTATGGGAGATTGCATGCCTAGGCCTTTGGGCACGTAGTCTGGAGGAATAACATATTGGTTGTCTGGTTGACTGAGGTGGAATTATTGTGTTATGAGCAATGTGATCCCAACTTGTTTCATTGTTGATACTAGGATTCTAAATCCTAGGGAGACTAGATTTTTGGGTGGGTTCGAGGAACCGATAATGTTTATATGTGAAGGGATTGCTAGGCCATAGTGGATCTCGAGTTTGTATGAATAAGAGAAATAGGATAAAGAGGGAAGGTCCAGAATTCTTAGTTTCTGGGGATGAATTCCCTACAATGTGCGTACTCTCCTAAAGAGGTCTAGATTCGACGTAAACGAGTTTATGTGTTTAGTTGAATAAGACGGGGGTTAGTCTTTGGAAAGGTCATCAAGGTTGGAATAATAAACCAGGTCTATTATATAGGTGATGGTTGAATTGTTTCCCATTTATGTTATGTGTGCATGTTAAAATAGTATTGCATGTACATTACGTATTTTAGGGATTAAGATAATGAATGTTAATGATATCAGGTTGTCAATCTTGTGCAATGAACTTGTCTTAAGTACTTGTTGCTTTTACAAGTGAGGGTTTCTTTCATTGTGGTTGTGATTATTGTGATGTCTGTGACATTCGGTTGGCTCATGTACCATACCTAGTACAATTCATTGGTTGGCTCGGGTACCATGCCTTGTACAGGATATCTTTCAGTTGGCTCGGATACCACACCTGGGATAGGTTCTATCATGGTTGGCTCGGGTACCATGCCTAGTATACATGCCTAGTATATATTTGATGGTGTTATTGTGTGATGGTTCTATGAGTGAATTGGGTTATTTCTTGTGGTGTAATTACTATTTGTTGGTTCATGAGTGGCTGGGTGGTGGTGTTTAAATGCTGGATTGGTTCTTGTATAGATCGATATTGCATATTAAACACTGCAGATGATGTCTTAGGGATCCTTGGGTAGTCCGGGTTATTGGAAGGTGTGTTAGAATCATACATGGGTATTTGTCTGATTTATGTGCCATGATGTTATGGGGTTTATTACATTGTGGGATGGTATATGAGCCTATGGTGATTGAGTCAGAGTGCTTAAGGGAGAGCTTATAGGTTGTCCGCTTAATTGGCTAAGGGTCAAGGACTAGGTTGATGACTTAGGATCTTAAGTGAGAGTGACGGACTAGCTAGTAGGGATGGTTAGCAGAGTTGGCTGTTGAGTTTGGAACAAAAAGGTATTTATAGTGGTCGCCAAGATGAGTAGGCTAGAGAGTCTTAGTGTTATACGGGAGCAGGTTATGACCAGGATAGAAGGGTGGAATGGATTCTAATGGTGGAGTTAGCAGCAGAAAATGAATTAGGGAGGCTTGGGATAGAGTGTATAGGTTCATGGGTATTATATCTGGCTAGTAAGGGCTGTTGATAAAGGACAGGATCTTATAAGTTCAAGTTACATGTTTTCTTCTGATTATTTGTATGATATTATGCGGTGGATTCGAGTCGACCGATGATGCCTACCAGTTGTGTTGTTTGTACTGATACTACTTTTTCTATACCTTTTGATATAGTCTGTTTGTAGGATCAGTGATATCTCATAGTCTGATTGCAGGATCAGTGATATCTCCTAAAGACGCAGATAGTAATCTCTAGCAGCTTCTGTTTATCTTCCCATGGTGGGAGTTGTGTCCTTATTTGTTTTTGTATCTTTCTTAGAAGCTCTTGTACCTGTTTAGACTAGTTCCTAGGGAGGGTTTTCGTTGTTTCTATAAAGTATTTTATTGTACTAATGTTTTGATAATTGATTTTAAATATTAAAGGTGTTTGTTATGTTTTCTAATTGATTTTCACAGTACATGTTTAAAATTTGGTGAAAAGGGTTCTCCTATCTAGGTTCCTTAGAGTAGGTGCCCGCATGGTTCGGTAGTTGGGTCATGACAAACATGAACTTTAGTATCTAGTATGAGAGTGAGGCTACTACCTCTCATTGTAGGAACTGAACATGGACGTGAATCAATATAGAGTGCATGAGGCATGACGCTAATACGCAAGACCAGAGTAGAGTATCATCTTGACTGAAGTATAAGGAAATATGTTGAGATAAGAATATATCGTTATCCCATCATAGCTCTTTCTGGAAGTTATTACTATCTGAATCTCAACACCTATCTTGGTTCATCACCTCACCATCTCCCCCTTAGTTCAAAGGTCGATATCTTAGGTCTGCGGACCCATTTTATAGACTAAGTTATAAGCACATAACTCCAAATGGTCAGGGTATCACTATTTACATTAACACTAAACTCTCCTTGATAAACTATACTTATAGCTACAAAACCATTGCTAAGACTTCCTATGATCTTATCATTGTAAAAAACTACTTGCCCTAACACTTCACAACCCGACCCTCTCTTATTAGTCTACTAACATCACATCTCTAAATTCATACCCACCAAATTCAATGGAATCAAAACTTATAACTAGGGGACTCATCAACATCTATTCATAGTCTCCTCAATCCAGCCCTTATGGACACCTTATAGTACATACTTATCCCTTTTCCACACTTAACAACTCTAAAATACTAAATAGGCATGCATAACACTGATAAACTTAGAATCTCTTGTAACAACATACTACCTTGGGTACACCTTTTTCTTTGTAAACCTTAAGGCCCTTCTTTATCTAATGAATTAGCCACAATTCACTGCTTCATCTCTAGTCCACATATATACATACATGTGTATGTGTATATATATATATATATATATCATGCTTACACATTTGCATTTTCCATAAGTTATCAACCTAAGTTCTTCCACACACCATGTCAAACCACATAGATCCATTTCCCAAGACTAGTGATATCACCCTCATACTGCCATTCCTTTCACCATGGTGTTTATCTAAAGTTCAAACTTAGCATCTAGTACTAAACATGGATGACAACATTATTCGGTTATACTAATCAAAACTATGGCTATTAACAATCAAGAACCACTAGTCCATTGAAAATTCGTGACAAAATAGTCAATCTTAATCACACTATCTATCTCATTGCAGCCTACAAGCACATTCTCCTTCTCACAATGTATACATGATCCTTACTAACATAATGACAACCCATAATAAACTTCTTCCCTATACCAAGCATACTCTAAGTCATCTTAACCAACCATTATATCTCTTCTAACTACCATAAAATCTACAAGTCTTGCTACATCTTTGTGATATGTCGGCATTCTATGACATATTAGACCCCTTTAACTAAGAAGAAATGTGAGTTTTCAAGCAACGATTGTTGGTTTTGATGGTAGTTATGTTTAACTTGCAGGAAATTGATCCAAAGGTAGAAAAGAGTTGAAAAAGCACTTAAAGGAGCTCACTGTTTGGTGTGACGACTTTCATGACTAATCGTCAAGGTCATGGTGAGTCATCACTCAAGCCTCCAAGCTGAGACACATGAAGAAGCCACTGGTTAGGAGTGATGAATCCCTCTGACGTCTCATCAGCCTCATAATGAGTCATCATCTAACTGCCAAGTTAAAATAGAAGGAGCCCAACACTAGTTGATAGTGACGGTTGCCTTGGCGACCCATCAAGGCCATGATGAATCATCAGAATGACTCATCAAGTAGAAGCAAAGATGGAAAGCTCACTGGTTACTTATGATGACTCACCTGACGAGTCGTCGCGAGGTTGATGAATCACCAAGTCAACCCGTCAAGTTGAAGCGGGCATTCTGAGTTCTATTTTTGAAATTTATTTTTCCAGGCTACTATAAATACGAAGTGTTAGGGCTAACTACAGTCATTCAATATTGGATATTCCTTGATCATTTTTTAACGAAGTTGTAATGAATAAACACCAAACAATATGTTAATTTTCTTGCTTTTGATTTGGAGAATTATTTTGCTCAGTGTTCTTGGAGAATTGAACTGATTGTTCATATATTGTAAGAATACTTCTTATAATATGAATACTATTGTTATCTCTTCTTCTTTACTCATGAGAAGCTAATTTCCCACAACTAGGGTTGTGGGATCCATGGCAAAGAAATAATCTAGGTTATGTGTGATATTGAGTTCATATTGTATGCATTATACATTGTTAATCTTGCATTTTTACTATTTTCTAATGGTTGCAAACATTAGAACAAGCCTAGGTTTAATTTGCTTTAATCAAGAAGTTAAAACTGGGTAAAAAGGATTAACAACACGGATTCGAGACTTCTATCTCCCGTCTAATAATTGAAGCTTTTGCTAGGTTCATCTACTTGAAGAATTAATTGAGTTTTGTATTTTAATCTTTTCAAGTTCAAAGGAATTGAAAAGAAAAGCATCTATTTGGTTGAAAAATGATTAGACGTAGTATTGAATTTAATTACTTCGTGTTATGCATATGAAATGAATCCATTTGAACTATAACCCGAAGTTGTTTACGTAGCCATGGTGAACACATCCCTAGTTCATCTCTAATATTGAATTTTTACTCATTAAATTGTGCCATTTATTATTTGAATTAGTCAAAGATTGATTACTATAAACTCCCCCCATTTTCTGGAAATCATTGATTGATAGTCATCTAAATCACTAATGACTTAACTTTCACTATATTCCCTATGAAATTCATCCCCAACCTTTGTTGGATTCTATATTTGGCAACGATCACTTATACTTCTTAAGTGAGGTGTAATTTGGGCGTATTAAATTTTGGCACCATTGCCGGGAAATACGGTTGTCTATTAAGTCCAGTGCGTTTACTTGACTCTTAGTCATATTTCCTAATTTTACTTTTATTTGTTGTTTCTAATTTTTAGAGGGTACAACTTTGTGTATGCCAAATAATTGACGCTCGGGTGAACCAATATTATACTACGACCCCAAACTTGCTAAAACTTTAAGGCTAAATATGAATGCACAACAGCGTGAGGCAGCAAGGCTAGCTGCAGCCCAATAGAACTTGAACAACGATAATATTAAGGATGATGTCACTTTGTGTAATGATGTTGAGGTGGACAATGTTGATAATATTACCCCAGCTGATCATGGGCAATGAAATAGAGGTCGATATCATCAACAACAGAGGCCTTTTGCTTTTGATGACGATGATGATATTGACCTGGATGGAGTGGGTGCTACTGGGGCCATTATTCTTCCCCCATTGGCACCTGGTGCTAAGTTTAATATCACCAGCACCATGATTCAACTGTTGAAAAGTGGCTGGTGATGATCCCAACAGGCACTTGATAAACTTTGTTGGAATATGCAAGTCCTTCGAGCTGCCAAGAGTGAGTCAGAATGTTATTCGACTTAGGTTGTTCCCATTATATTAGTCTGATGAGGCAGCGCTATGGTTGATAAAATTGACTCCTGATTCTATAACAAACTGGAGTGAGTTGAAATAAGCTTTCCTAGAAAGGTTCTTTCCTCCCTCCAGGATGATACAGTTTAGAGATGAGATTATTAACTTCAGGCAGCAACCACATGAGGCCTTATATGAAACCTGACTGAGGCTTAAGAAGAAGTTGACTCAGTTCCCAAACCATCAGTTGACAGATGGGTTTTTGATGCAAATGTTCTACAGGTCCTTAAACTCATCTACCAAACCAACACTTGATAATGCTGCAGGTGGAGCATTCATGAGGCTTACATTTATTGAGGCCACTTCTATCTTGGACCGGCTCACCAAGACAAATAGAGCTTGGCATATCCGGGACTTCTAAGTAGCAAACAGTATGTATACACTGGGAATGTCGACTGAGTAGCACAGAAAAGAAAAAGAGCGAGACCAAGACATGGCCCATTTAAAGACACGGATGGACCTGCTAATGAAGCATTTGTTGGCAGGTGGAATTGAGAAGGTAAAAGTTGTAGGTTCACAGAGTAGAGCAACTGAGGCAGAGTGTGATGAAGAAGCTAATTATTTGGGGGGTTTCCAAGCTTATGGCCAAGGAAATCAAGGTCAAAACTATCAGAAGGACAATTATTATAAAAAGGCTGGCTACAGGGACAAAGATCGAGGAAACTGGAAGAATAAAAATGATAGGAGTGGGTTGTGTGTACCACCTGGGAATCGTGACAAAGCTAACAACCATGTGGGGACTCCTAGTGTGGAAGCCATATTAGCTAAGGTGTTATCAAAGGTAGAATCGACTGACTCGGGAGGTGAAAGAGATAAAAGGTGTGAGCTATCATCCATGGGTCAGTTGGTGGACTCACATTCCACCTCGATTAAGCAGTTAGAGCAGTAGATGGGGCAACTTTTAGCAGCTCTAAATCAAAGAAAGAGTGGTAAATTTCCAAGTAACACCATACAAAACCCAAGGAATGATAGGAGTTGCATGGCGATCACTACACAAAGTGGAAAAATATTTCGAGAATCACATCCGGTAATTTAGACTCAGTTAGGTGATATTGTTGATGACTATGAGATGGTAGATGATAAGAATGAAGTTTATGAGAGTGTGGGTTTACCTGCTGAAAAAACCACTGTGGTGGAGGATGCTACTCAAGTCCTTAAGGAAAAAAACAAAGAGGTTGAAAAACCTCCAACTAAAATACCCAAGCTTTCTCCTCCATTCCCTTACAGGATCAAAAAGAAGGTGGAAGACGGCAAGTTCCACAAGTTCATATCTATGCTCAAGCAAATATTAGTGAACATCCCTTTGGTGGATGCTCTTGAGCAAATGTCTGGATACGCCAAGTTCATGAAGGACTTGATTACTAAAAAGAGGTCGGTGAGTTTTGATCCGGAAGATAACCTTTACCACTGTAATGCGATCTCGTCGAGGTCGTTGGTCCAAAAGAAGGAGGATTAGGGTGCCTTTACCATCCCATGCATAATTAGGGAATTCAAATTTGAAAAGGCACTCTGTAATTTGGGAGCTAGCATTAATTTGATGTTGCTAGCTATTTATCGACAGTTGGGCTTAGGAGCCTCCAAACCAACTACCATGAGGCTACTAATGGCTGATAGATTAGTAAAGCGACCGGTAGGTATCTTGTATGATGTGCTAGTGAAGGTTGGCAAGTTTATATTTTCGGCAGTCTTTGTAATCTTAGATTACGAAGTAGATTTTGAAGTGCCCATAATTTTGAGGTGACCCTTTTTAGCGACTGGAAGAGTGATAGTTGATATGAGAGCAATGAACTGACTTTCAGGCTGAATGATGATATAGTCAAGTTCAATATTTTCAAGTCTATACAGCAGTCGAGAGACATGAGTGTCGTCTCAGTTATTGATGTGATTGTTGATTCTGAGTTAGAGGTACCTGTTGAGAAAAGGTTTGCTGTGGAAACTTTGGCTGCAGTAATGATGAACTTTGATGGTGATGACATTGAAGACTATGAGGAAACCGTGAATGCTTGGCAAGAATGGGTTCATATTTCTATGCTCTAAAGAAGCTAGACCTTGACCTGAAGAATAGACTGACACCGTCCGCAAAGCCTTCGATCGAAGAGGAACCTATGTTAGAGTTAAAAAAATTGCCGAGCCATCTCAGATATGTATTTTTGGTTAATAGTAACATAGTTCCCATGATTATTGCTGCAGATCTTGTGAAGTGGCAGGTAGAGGCCTTGTTGTCTATCTTGCTAAGGTATAAAAGAGCTATTGGCTGGACTATTGCAGATATTATCAAAATTCCATCGGGTATTTGCACCCATAAAATTCAGCTGGAGGATGAGTGTACACCTACCACTGAGCATTAGTGAAGGCTAAATCCACTAATGCAAGAAGTGGTGAAGAAGGAAATAATCAAGTGGCTCAACGTAGGAGGGGTATACCTAATTTCAGACAATAAATGGGTAAGCCTGGTGCAATGTGTCCTAAAAAAAGTAGGTATGACTGTAGTGGTGAATGAGAAGAATGATTTGATTCCATTGAGACCGGTCACTGGGTGGCAGGTTTGTACAGATTACAGGAAGCTCAACTCTTGAACTTTGTGGGATCACTTCTCGATGCCTTTCATGGATCAGATACTTGACAAATTGGCCGAGAGAGGATGGTATTGCTTCTTGGATGGATATTCGGGTTATAACTAAATATCCATCGCACCAGAGGATTAGGAGAAAACCACCTTCACGTGTCCATATGGAACTTTTGCTTTCAGGTGCATGCCTTTTGGTTTGTGTAATGCTCCAGCAACGTTCTAGAGATATATGATGTCAATCTTCTCCGACATGGTAGAGTATACTTTAGAAGTCTTTATGGATGCTTTTTCCGTGGTTGGTGATGCATTCGAAGATTGCTTGACTAATCTGAGTTAAGCGTTGGAAAGATGTGAAGAAGAAAATCTTGTCCTCAACTGGGAGAAATGCCACTTTATGGTTAAAAAAGGCATTGTGTTGAGGCATAAGATATTAGTGAGAGGGATTGAAGTTGATAGAGCCAAGATTGAAGTGATTTATAATCTACCTCTACCCATCTCAGTAAAGGATGTCAGGAGTTTCCTTGGTTATGCAGGGTTCTACAGAAGATTCATCAAGGAATTCTCCAAGATTGCCAACCCATTATGCAAGCTATTGGAGATGGAAGCAAAATTTGTATTTGATGATGATTGCTTGAAGGCATTTGAATACCTAAAGGAGAAATTGGTGGTCGCGCCCATTATAGTTGCCCCAGATTGGTCCAAACCATTCGAGGTAATGTGTGATGCAAGCGGTGTTGCACTTGGAGACGTTCTGGGTCATAAAAAATACAAGCTTTTTCACCCTATTTACTATGCTATCAAGGCATTGAATGGGTCATAAATGAATTACACACTCACGGAATAAGAGCTGCTAGCAGTTGTTTATGCCTTTAAAAAATTAGGGCATACCTTCTTGGCACGAGAGTTGTGGTTCACACCGACCATACTGTATTGAGGTATCTCATGGAGAAGAAAGACACCAAACCTCGATTGATCAGATGGGTGTTGTTATTGCAGGAATTTGATGTTGAAATCAAAGACCGAAAGGATTGTGAAAACCAAGTGGTTGACCATCTTTCCAGGAAAGAGAATGAAGGGAAAGTGGTAGATGAGCTGGAAATCAAAGATTCATTTTTGGATGAGCATGTATTAGCTACTTCACTTGACCTTGTGCCATGGTACGCTAATTTTTCCAACTACTTGGTCAGTGACATAATGTCGAAAGAGTTGAACTTCCACCGGAGGAAGAAATTCCTTTATGATGCAAGTAAGTATTTTTGGGATGAACCTTATCTATTCCAGTTGTGTGCTGACAACATAATTAGAAGATGTGTACCAGAAGTAGAGATAATGAGCATTTTGCAAGCATGTCATTCTTCCACAGTTGGTGGACATCATGTAGGTGATTGTATCAGTCAAAAGATCTTACAATGTGGGTATTACTGGCCCATGATTCACAAAGATGCCCATGACTTGGCCAAAGCTTATGACCAGTGCCAAAGACAAGGAGCTATATCGTGGAGACAAGAGTTGCCCATGTCCACGATCCTGAAAGTTGAGTTGTTTGACGTTTGGGCGTAGATTTCATGGGCCCATTTGTGAGATCCTATGGTAACAGGTACATCTTGGTAGTAGTTGATTATGTGTAGAAGTGGGTTGAATCTATAGCTTTAGCTGACAACGAAGGGAAAAGTCTGGTTGCATTCTTAAAGAGAAACATCTTCTCTCAGTTTGGCACTCCTCGCACAATCATAATTGATGGAGGGTCACACTTTTACAACAAGGCATTCCGTGCTACTTTGGCTAAATACGGTGTGAAATAGCACAAAGTGGCCACTCCATACCACCCGCAAACTAGTGGACAAGTAGAAGTGTCCAATCGTGAGATAAAAGCAATATTAGCAAAGTCGGTAAATGCTAATCAGAAGGATTAGGCATGAAAGCTTGATGATGCACTCTGGGCATACTGGACAGTGTTTCTAAACGCCGATAGTTATGTCTCCTTATCAACTGGTTTTTGGGAAAGCTTGTCACCTGCCTGTCAAACTTGAGCATAAGGCCCTTTGGGCACTCAAGAAGTTGAATCTTAGCTGGAACGATGCTTCAGAGTTGAGATTGGAATAACTAAATAAGATGGATGAGTTCTGGTGGAGCACTTATAAGAGGGCAACCCTCTATAAGGAGAGAATGAAGCTGTATCATGACCGGAGGATTGAGAAGAGGGAATTCAAAGTCGGGGACTTAGTATTGTTGTTCAACTCATGGTTCAAATTATTCCCTGGAAATCTCAAGTCCAAATAGTCCGGGCCTTTCAAAGTTAACCAAGTGTTTCCATCTGGTGTTGTTGAGCTAGAAAACAAGGATGGGGAATATTTTAAAGTGAACAGACAACGGGTCAAGCAATATATCAGCTTCTTAGAAGAGGTAAAGATTTTGTCTGTGGTGTATCTTGATGAAGTCTGAGCAATCAAGATACTCGAGTCATGTCGTGATGTTAAATCAGGCGCTATATGGGAGGAAACCTATATTTTGTTATTGTATAATTGCTTTAGAGTAGATAGTATTTTGTAGAATTGGTTGATGTGGTTGTTGAGTGTGCAGGGACAAAAAGTACAGGGAAGGAACTATTCTACTTAAGCTTGATGAGTTCCAAGGTGGGTCGTCACAGTGGTGATGAGTCGTCACCTCAAGTCGTGACCAAGTGGAAAATATGGATGTATTATGTTCAGTGGTGATAGCTTGTTAGGACGAACCACCACAAGTGTGATGACCCATCACACAAGCCACCAAGTTGGTTCCCAAAAATATTGCATCACTATTTCGTGGTGATGGCTCAGGTGACTAACCGTCACAGGTGTGACGAGTCATCACACAAGTCACCAAGTTGGTTCTTCCATTAAGCTTCACTGTTTAGGCTAGCGACCCAGGTGATGGGTCGTCAGCCTCATGATTGAACATGACCCAACCCGCCAACAGGTAAGTTTTCTTTTTCTTATGTTTTAACTTGATCTGACCCAAAACCCTTAAACCTTGAACTCGAACTGACCCGGTGAGCATTTAAACCCCAATTATAATAAATCCATTTTAATTTGAAATGGGTTCTTCCCCATTTCCTTATCACATTCAACTTCCACAAATCCTCTAAATCACCAATTCCTAATCCATCAAACATAGCATAAATCACTTCCTCCACCAAAATCTCTCACACGCTTTCCCTCCCAGACAAATCCATATCTCTGCTAATTTGATAGAAGAGTACTTGTGGGTTCTTGTTTCTATTAACTCCAAGTGCAAAGGGAGAAGTTTTCCTAGTACATCATCAATACTAATGTATGATCTTTGTCTCATCTTCTTGGAATTGTTTCACATTGAGGCTTCATCAATAAGCAAAGAAAGAAAGTTGTGTTGAAACGGGTGGGCTTTAATTGTTGTATGTTATGTCTGTTGTTTGGTGTTGTTTTTGCTGTTGTAAATTGATATTAATTAAACCTGGGTGAAGTCTGAGTAACCCACGGGGTTAAAATATTCATAGAGGTGTTGTCGTGCAATCCAATCCCAAAAGGGATTGGCAAAATGAGTAATGAGCACAAATTGTTCAAACAATGCCTCAAAGAGGAAAAGAGTGACTGTTTTGGGGTGATGACTTGCATGAAGACCCATCAAACCCATGATGACTTCTCAGCCAAGCCATCACAGGAGCCAAAAATGGGCGGATGCCACTGGTTAAGGATGATGGTAGGTGTGATGAGTCATCACACCTGTGGTGACTCGTCAGCTAAATTGTCAAGCCAAAACAATGAGCCTCTTTGTTTTTTTTTCCTTTTCCAATATGATCTAACTTTCTCCCTTGCAGGTAAAATGGCTCCAAAGTTACAACTAAGCCATGGCGGAGCAATGAAACAAAAATAAAGGTCAGACCCTACACTGGGATTACTAGATGAACCAAACAACAAAGTGGAAGCAACTGAGGCACCAGCCTACCAGACTAGGCTATCCAAAAATAAAAAACCTAAATCTCCCAGTCTGAAGAGGAGAGTTGGTCATCTAGCGGGGGAAGTGATAGTGCTAGTGATGAGTGTGATAGCTCAAGCTCCAGCACGAATGATGAAAGTGGTACTGAGGCCACTAGGAATCCAGAAAAGGCACCAATAGTCTCCAGTTCATTCAGGTGCAAGACACTAGTTTCTACCATTGTGTGAGTTCTCATACAACAACAGCTATCATGCCAGTATTGACATGGCACTATTCAAGGTACTTTATAGGAGAGGATGTAAATCACCCTATGGGTGATTTAAGGTAGGCGATGTGAAACCTTTGAGCATGGACTTGGTAAGGGAAGCATAAGAAAAAGTAAGGGGAATTCAAACCAAGTTGCTAGCAGCCCAAAGCAGGCAGAGAGAGTACGCATATCGCAAGGTAAGAGACATGGATTTTTAGGTTGGTAAACAGGTGTTGTTGAAAGTGTCACCAATGAAGGGGGTAATACATTTTGGCAAGAAGGGCAAGCTCATACCTCGGTATATTGGTCCATTCGAGGTTCTCGAGATTGTAAGGCCAGTGGCTTAAAGGTTAGAACTGCCGCCAGTTTATCTGGAGTCCATCCAGTCTTCCACGTATCCATGTTGAAGCGATACCATAGGGATGGGGAATATATTATCAAATGGGATTCTATTTTGCTAGACAAGGATCTTTAATATGAAGAGGATCTGGTTGCCATTCTTGATTGGGATGTCCGAAAATTGAGGACAAAAGAGATCAGGTTGGTGAAAGTTCAATGAAAGCAGCATCCAGTTGAGAAAGCCACTTGGGAAACTGAGAAGGACATGTGGGATAAGTACCCTCACTTGTTTGAGGATTCAGGTACTACACTTTCCCTCTTTTAAATCATCTTATTTGGGTTTGATCATTTGGGTATGAACAATGGATAAATTGGTATCTGTTGTAATGACTGGGTCAGTCGTTATGGGTAATTTATTCGTGCAAAGTTTTGGGTTAGAAAACTTCTGGGTTTGGGAGTTAGAAATTTTAGGCTAGGCTAGTCTCAGATGGTTTTTGAGCGATATATGGTCTAGGGCAATTCGGGCGAGGATTGGGTG
Organism: Jaltomata sinuosa; assembly: GCA_003996215.1. Taxonomy (NCBI): domain Eukaryota; kingdom Viridiplantae; phylum Streptophyta; class Magnoliopsida; order Solanales; family Solanaceae; genus Jaltomata; species Jaltomata sinuosa. Next base: position 83,426 of record QJPP01004142.1, read on the forward strand.
ACATATCTTAAGTTGAGCTATTTTTTCTGTTAGCTAAGACATTAAAGAGTCCGGGGGACTTTTCAAAAGTGATTTCGGGTGAGTAGAACCCCCGGTATCAAAGTTGACATGAAGAGATTATTTTGGAACGTTAAGATTTGAAGTGTGTATAAAATGGTCACTTTTAGGGAATTTTTCGAGTTTCTGTCTAGTGTAGCAGTTGACACTGTGCTACAGCGGCTTCTGCTATAGCGGAGAAATTTTTACTATAGCAGAAATCAATGCCGGTCAGCACTACCATAGCAATCAGTTTTGCTACGGTGGCGCTGCTATAGAAGTGTACGGACCGCTATAGCAGAATAAGTCAAGGTAAATGCAGAAACTTCCCCAAAAATATTCAGAATTTCCCAAGAATGCTTTTGGGAAGGTAAGAGACGATTTTGGCGATTTTAAGGCAGGTTTTCACCAAATTTTGTCCTATAAGTGATACGATATCGCCCGGCAATCTTCAAGCTAGACTTATACTCCAAGGTCTAGACAAAAGGATCCAAGCTATACTCACCCTTAGAGCACAAAAGGGAGCTTGGAAGTGCCTCATTACTTTTCAAATGAAGTAATTCCATATTTGGATGATTGCTTGGAAGCAAGAGGGAGAAGACACCATGAGTTGGTTGATGCCAGAGATGTGTGAAACCATGTGTGACCCGCACAATGGATGGTGCATTTTGCACACCCCAACGCACACAAGATGACCAGTGAATCTGTTTAGTGGTGCGAAGCAGAGGATGACACGCACAATCAGTGTTGCATTTCGCACATACTTTGCACACCTTGTGTGATGGGTCAAGTTGGAGTGTCTTTCAAGGCTACTATTGGGCCTTTATGTAATAGCTATAAATAGAGGTTTCCTTCCCCTTAGATTTTCAGATTATGAATATTATGTTGAATTGAGAATTAAAGAACTCCTTCGAAACTGTAGCTTTTCAGCTTAGTGTAGTTTGGGTGGATTCCCATTAGTGTAGCTTAGGTAAGTGATGGGTGGATTCCCATTGTTGATCTAAAACTTCTTTACCTTGATTTTCACTTGAGTTTCTCATTTGTGAATTCATTTGGGTTACTTATTTCTATGGAATTCAAGCTCTCTTCCCCCTTGATTTAGTTGTAGATTCAATTAAGTCTTTCTTTCTTCACTTCTCATCTCCTATTTCTCATCTATCTTGAATTTCTGCGTATTTGAAAGATTTCAATTGGTAACCCCGATTAGGATCTTATCATATGGTATCAGAGCTTAGGCTAAAGGATTGTTCCCTACAATTCTTAATCCTAGGTTCATAAATTTGAAAATCAAAAAAAAAAAGTGAAAAACATTTTGAAAAAAAAATCAAAAAAATTATTTTGATTTTGTGTTTTGTTTGTGTTTCTAACACTAGATTTGTGTTCTCTAGTGTTTATTGAGTCTAGATCTGAGATTTCACCTTGTTTAGAGTTGATTTGAGGTTTTCACCATTGTTGGGTTGAAGAACTTGAAGAACAAGCAAGAGGGTTTTGAAGATCTGGGTTTATTTGAAGGTTCAAAAGTATTGGGGTTTGTTCTCCCTATCATAAGGAGCACAAATCTCAAATTTGGAAGAAATCGGAGCTAAATTGAAGTTTCTCCCATTGTTCGGTTTGAAACATTTGAAGAACTTGAAGAACATGGAAATGGGTCTATTTGATTTTGGTGATAATTGACTCTAATTTGTACTGGGCTTTGTTCTCTATATCGAGGAGAGGCTACGTTTCAAATTTGGGGTCAATACGAGCTAAATTGAAGAAGTTCCAGAAATTTAAAATTCATATTGTTCTTGGTATTCTTCAAGTCTTGGAGGAGAATAATAGTAAAAAGAGGGTGTTTGATCCAAAGGAAAAAGGAAAAGAAAGAGTACTTGTGTTTGTACAAAAGAGAATTTACCAAAAAGGGCAAGTACTAGGAGCAAAAAGTACAAAAAATCAGAAAAGCTGAAAAATCAAAAGCTTCAGGTGTTCTGCCTAGGTTGTGCGACGCGACGTGCGACCATCACATTTCTTGGTGTGTTTTGCACAAGCTTTGCATCAAGTAAAAGTTGGTTTCTAGTTTGGTTGTGTGAAATGAGGTGCGTTGGGCACTTCTCCTAATGCGTTGCCTCCGCACCAACGAACAGTTGCAAATCCGATTCGCTCCGACAAATCTCAGGTCCTATATCCTTTGTTTCCTTTCTTTGATTCTCCTATCTTATAGAAATCCTAAGACTAATTAACAAGTATTTGTTCTACTTAGTTGTAATTAGATCTCTTGCGTGCGTTCATTTCGTGCCAATTCTTTCAAGCTTTTCTTGTTTGATCTCAATGTGAATTGTTTGGCTCTTGTCCGTTTGCTTTTGAGTCGTCCGTTATTCGATTAACAAGAATCTATTCTTCCACAAAGAATTAGTAACCTTGTTAATTGATTGCGAAGGTAGTTCACTATCAACCTTGGGAACGACACCCTAAGAAGGTAAGTTTTGAGTAGAAAAAGGCAAGAGGTGAGCATATCTGAGTGGTGCTAGCCAAGCACAATTGAGTGTAAACACGAGTGATGGTAAGAAACTCTTACTACTAACTTTGTTTGCTCTTTTTGCAGATAGGTACCAAGGAGTTATAAGGCAACATGGCATCCATAGCCTCGGATACTTGTGATGATGACATGAAAAGCTATGCTTGTAGCAAAGGAGGCTACGATTCTAATGTTGGAGCCTATAAAGGCTATTATGGAGCCAACGAGGGCTATGAATTCGAATATGATGGAGCCAATGAGGGCTATGATGGTTTTTGTGACCATAGACAACATGGTGATGAGTACTACTACTCCGGAAGTGAATACAAAGCAAGCGTTCATGGATCATATGATAAAGATGAAGGAGTAGGAGAACCGTATGATGAGTCTTATGATGATGGTGAAGGTTCTCACACTACACACCATGAAGATGAAGGCAACGTGAGGTATAACACTTTATCACACATACCTTATGAATCATTTGCTGAAAGTCCTTGTAGAAGTGGAGGTTGTGAGGTTAAATTCTACGCCTCGTCTTGTGCTACCTCCTATCCTAATCAAAGGTACATGAGTGTATGTGTTAAAACAAGTATGAGTCATTTGAAGAATGGTGGTATATGGGTATTTCCTACTTCTAGGAATACCATGTCTCGTACTTCTTATCCTAATGCTAATGTGTCTTGTTCATAATATGGAGATGGTGTTAGAGGAAGTAGAGGAAGTCCAGTGTTTCAAGATAGGAGTGGCTCGGGGAGGCTACTTCTTGAAACAAAAGTGAATGTTTATGGTAGTATGGGGTACGATCTTGAACTTGATGACCGTAGTTGTACCAACTTCATCACCCCTCAAGTAGTTGAGTGGTTAAGACTACCTTATGTGAGGAGACACAACCCTTATCCCATTCTAAACGGATATTGGGTTGATCGATTATGTGAAGGTACTTTTTCACTTGGAGAGTATCAAGAGGAGGTTTGGTGTGATGTGGCTCCTATGGATACTTGTCACATACATTTGGGAAATTTTTGGTTTGAAAGTCATAGGATTCCATGTACACAAGAATAGTACAAGTATATGGCAAACAAAAAGGGGAAACTTCTCCTCCCACCAATGCCCATTAAAGAAGCAATTGCAAGTGAACCACTCCCGAATTCGCAAGAAAATCATACTTATGTGAGGGAAGAATTTGCTTCGATAAGGCAAGATTTTGCTTTAATAAGGCAAGATTTTGCTTCATTAAATCAAGAATGTGCTTCAATAGAAGAACAATGGAACAAGATCTACCAAGCGTATATTACCTGTAGATCTAAGGAGTTGCAAGCAAATGAGGCGAAGGCTACTCCTCTCGAAGATGAACCTAAGGAGTTGTTAATCAAAGCAAAGCAAGCTACTCCTTATGAATATGGCACTAAGGAGTTGATCATGGAAGCAGAAACATCCACTCTTTGTGCTCCAAAGTGGAAACTTGAGTTGAAAAGGTCTTCTAACCCTTCTCAAGGAATACTTGGCACTTGTCCTAAATCTATTGAAATTGAGAGAGAAAATATTGAGAGGAGTATGGGTGTGAAAAGTGACAACTCTACAGAGGAAAAAGGAGAGGTTGTGTAGAGTGATGTGAGAGGATTATCACAACCTTATACTAACTCTTGTAACTTCTCTTCTTTGTCTAGTTGTCTTGATACTTGTGCAGGTATTCTTGGAAGCAAACCCAATGAGAAACCTCAAAATATTGAGCATCATGAGGTGGTTGAAAGCTTCCAAGGGGAGCAAATGTGCTTCAATGATAATGACCAAGGTGGAGACGATTCTTCATATGAGCTACAAGGTAACAAATCTAATCTCAACACTTTCATTAATAAAGATGAGCATGATAGTGATTTAAGTGTGGGTGATATCTTACTTTTACATGAGTTTGATGAGTCTTTACCTTGTGTTGATCTTACAAGCTATACCTTGTTTGAGGGTAATGTCTTGTTTATGGATGATGAGGTCACTCCTAATGAAGAACCTAGTGGTGTGAATCTTTATTATGAGGTAGCTCCTCTTGAGGGCTATATCTTATATGATAACCCACTTTGGTGTGACAACACACTTTTCAAAGATGGAAATCTCTTCTTGGAAGATGAGAGTACGTCTAGCGGGAAGGATTGTGTCAAAAGGAATGATCCTTTGGGTGATGACATTAATTTGCTTGATTATTTGAAAACCCCAATTAGTGATTATCCTTATGAAATTGGTGATAAATGTGATCCCTTGTATGACACCCCACCTTTGTTTGATAAATATGAGGATGAGATAGATGACTTGAAGTCTAATCTCTTTGATCCTAGTGATGGTGAAGGTCAATTTAGGAATTCTTATTTGGAGGAGGAAGGTGACAATTGTTTAGAGTTTGATACTTGTCCCTTGGATTGTCCTAACCTCATTGGTATGCTTGATTGTGTTCTTGAATACAATAGTGAGCTTACAAGCGATGACACCATGGATGAGGTTATCTTGCGGGACATCTTTCTTTACTACCTCTTTTCACTTGTTTATGTCCATACTTGTGTTCAAAATACATTGTGTAGAGGTATAAAACTACTTGGAGTGTGTGATTGTTTAGGCAAGCAAGACATGTGGGTCTCCTATCCTTTTGACCCCGGAGATCCTTTGCTAGTGTGTGATCTCATACTAGTAACTCTTATGGACCCTAAGGCAAATGTGTCATTGCCTATTGTGGGTGCCACTTATCTATGTGTATCCTTGTTTGACACACTTGTGCTTCAGTTGTGTGAGCTACAACTTTTGAATGCCAAGTCAATTAATTATTTGTGGGAGAGCCCATGGGGTACACTTGGTACCAAGATTGTATTGTCAACTTCTTGTCACCCTCTTGGGGATGGACATCTTGAAGTAGCGACTTAGACTTTTGGGAGCATGCTTAGGCTCATGATTAGAGGGAAACCAACTTCTTGGGAGGACCATTTGTTGTTGATTGAATTGGTTTCTAATAGAGTCCGCAATCCTTCTAATAGAATGACTCCATTGATGATCTTACTTCCCTTGGGAAGTTTCTTGAGAAAGAAAGTCATAACATGCTTGAAACATCTTATCTCATCTTCTTGTGATCTTACTTGTGATAACACCTTAGATGAGGTTAGTATCCTTAGCACCTTTCTTTACTACCTCTTTGCATATGATTATGTCCATGTTTGTATTGGATTTATCTCTAATAGAGGTAGGGATTCCTTGGTTTGGTCCAATTGTCTTTGTGACCAAGTTGAGTGGGTCTTATATCCCTTTGTCCCCGGAGACCCTTCAAGGGTGCCTCTTTGGCATGCTACTACTTGTGCTAACCCTCATACTATGAGGAATTTTTGGTTGTTTGTCCTTCCTATATTTTTGCAAGGTTTGGATTCGAGGATGAATCCTTTTCAAGAAGTGGAGGATGATATGATATCGCCCGGCAATATTCAAGCTAGACTTATACTCCAAGGTCTAGACAAGAGGATCTAAGCCACACTCTTCCTTGGAGTACAAAATGGAACTTGGAATAGCCTCATTACACTTCAAATGAAGCAATTCCATATTTGGATGATTGCTTGGAAGCAAGAAGGAGAAGACACCATGAGTTGGTTGCTACCAGAGATGTGCAAAACCATGTGGGACCCGCAAAATGGATGGTGCATTTTGCACACCCCAACGCACATAAGACGACCAGTGAATCTATTTAGTAGTGCAAAGCAGAGGATGACACGCATAATCAGTAGTGCATTTCGCACATACTTCGCACACCTTGTGTGTTGGGCCGAGTTGGAGTGTCTTTCAAGACCACTATTGGGCCTTTATGTAATATCTATAAATAGGGGTTCCCTTCCCTTTAGCTTTTTAGATTATGAAGATTATGTTGAATTGAGAATTGAAGAACTCCTTTGAGAGTGTAGTTTTTTAGCTTAGTGTAGTTTGGGTGGATTCCCATTAGTGTAGCTTAGGTTAGTGATGGGTAGATTCCCATTGTTGATCTAAAACTTCTTTACCTTGATTTTCACTTGAGTTACTCATTTGTGGATTCATTTGGGTTACTCATTTCTATGGAATTCAAGCTCTCTTCCCCCTTGGTTTAGTTGTGGATTCAATAAAGCCTTTCTTTCTTCACTTCTCATCTATCTTTAATTTCCACGTATTTGAAAGATTTCAATTGGTAACCTCGATTGGGATCTTCAAGAGGTAAGGATTTTGCTCCCCTAACTTAGTACTATGATTCCTATGCAGTAGAATCGTTAACTGCGAGCTTGGGGGAAGGTTTGGCTTAACTTATGAAGGTAGAATCCAGGGGAAAAGGGGATTCTAGGTTGTGTAATTCTTGGGTTATGTTTGTTATCACTCATTTATGATTAAATCACCATTATTTGCTTAAGGTAACCATTAAATGGTAGTTGTTAGGTGAAGTAATGGTGGAAAAGCCCTGGGTTGGGTGGAATGATTATGGTTTGGCTTGGGGATTAGGATTTATGTATAATTCGGGTAATTTTAGGCTATTGGACTGATTATGGTGTGTTGTAATCATTGTTAGACCAAGAACAAGTGAAGGCTTCGAAAAACGGGAAGACTCCAGCCCAGTAGAGTCTTCAAGCTTTTCGAGGTAGGTGATGGTATTGTTTTCCAAATGCAATATGTATGCATGTAACCTTAACTTAGTAATGTATGTGTCTTGCATGTTTAGGGAATGCGTTTATGAATATCTAAGTGTCCGGATGTCAATTATGTGAAATGAACTTGGTTTTGTTGCTTGTTGGTGTTACAAGTGTGTTGTTGTTCATTTAACTATTGACTGTTGTATTTTGTGTGACATTCGATTGACTCGGGTACTACGCCTGGTACGGGTTTAAATATACAATGTTGCTTGTGTGTTCGATGGTTTCATGAGTAGACCGGTTGATTATTGAAACTGTAATCGTGCATATTGGTCCATGAGAGGTCAGGTAGCTGTACTTAAATGTGGGAATGGTTCTTGGGTGGATCGAGTATTGCATGTTAACACTTAGATGTTGGTCTAGGGATCCTTTGTTTGTCCGAGTAACGTAAAAAGGGTAAAGTGTTGTTGTTGTGATTCATTGTTTAAATGGTTGTTAAACCTGTTTGAGAGCCTAGGATTATATTACTGGCTGCTTTACATGTTTTTACTGCTTTACTCGGTTATAGTTTATTGTTTATATATTATTTATTGGAGCTGACTGATGATCCTACCAGTACACTGTGATTGTATACTGATTATGCATTTACTTTTCTTTTGTGAGTACAGGGCATATTCCAGCGGCTTCGACTCGACCTCAGATATAGTCCCAGCAATTCCAGATTCCAAGGGTGACCTTCTTCCTTTGGGCTACCATGGTCTTCTTCCAAGTTTAGTATTAGTTCATTTGTTTTGGACTTAACTCTCTGTTTTTGGGGTTGCATCCCCGTTTCTAGACATTAGTAGATATTTTGGTATGATGACTTTCAGTTTCTAGGGGTATTTCCGCAGAACCTTATTGTTTAAAAAATTTGGGTGGTGAATGATAGTTATTTTAATGCAATTGGTTTTGAGCTGTTGAATTTACTAAGTGTTGAGCTGATAAAGGGTTTGCTCATCCAAGGATTTATGGTGGGTGCCACTCGCAGCGGTTTGGGCCGTGACACTAAGAGACCCCCCAATTAACCCCCCTTATATTGAAACTAGTAATTACCAGTAACAGAATTGGTAACGGACCGAACCAGTACCGTCAATTACAGATTTTATCGCCACACTTAGTCAAGGGCGAGGCCGAGACGTAACAAAGAAGGGGAGTAATATCAAACCATGATTCTTGCCTTTCTATCCTTAATTATTGGTTAATCGTGTCTACGATCGATTGTCTACCATAGAAAAGACCAAGATTTCATTGACCCATGTACGGAGGTCTCATACTTGTTGGAGAAGTGGGACGTTCGTATCGAGATGCCACCTAGGAGCTAAGCATTAAACTAAAAGGTAAGAAAAAAATAAGAGGTAGATAGAAAATGCTGAAACATATGAGATAACTCAGGAACACGGATACTCACAATGCATATTCCAGAATGCGGGAAGACAAATTTCAAAAAGATCCTCAGTATCCACGGCAATGAACCGAGCAGTCCAACCCCAATTGTTGACGTCATCCAATTCTTAAAAAGAGATCTCTTCTCACGATACACTAATTTTACCACTCCTACTCGGACAATGCGGGGGAGTACATGAGGAAAAGATGGTTCAGAGTAAAATCCTCACCAACTCCGAAGGCCAGAGTAGGGAGGCAAGACATGGCTCTCGAAACCCCGAGCCCAATTTAGACCAAGCATAGTTGATAGGTTATGCGTAAAGAAGTAAAACCACTTTATCGATTGGCTTGTCGAGACCCATGTTGAACGGATAGGTTTAAATAAAAGTATAGCCAAGTTTTGGGGAAGTCACACTCTCGGATCCATGGGGAGCTAACACCCAATATTTCTCAGCAGTCTAGCCATAGTCCGATCAGATGATGAGGATATATTTCTTCTTTATAATGGAACCCAATTTGCCTAGTGTTCTATTCCTCGTCCTTGAATCACTAGATGGAGATATCTTGAAATCTTCATCAAAGTGATATGACCCAAGGATAATGTCATCAACGGTGGGTCAAAAGAAGACATGGTAGGACTTGAAGATGGTGAAGACATATTTAAAAGCGAACGGAGTTAGTCAGATCAAAATGAGAACCGATCAGAGAAGGCTCAGTTGGAAAATGCAAGGAGTTGGAAGAAAAAATATGAAAAGTTCTAGTGAAATAAGAGAGAACATATTTATAAGACGAAAAGGGAGTTTTCCTAATGTCGCCTGGGGCAGAGCACCGCGGCTGGACCATACACGTGGAAAAAGGTATTTAAGGAGAAACTACTTTGCCTCTGCATCCGCAAAGAAGAACGCAACGAGGTTAGGATTTGATTTGTATCTTTAATTTCCATCCCCCGGTACAACTGATACTGTGACCAAAAGACGGAGGGACTATTTGTATTTGGGAAAAACCTTGCTTAAGACACATGGCATAATAAGAGGTTAACACGAGGGTTACCGTGTATATATATGAGATCCCAAGAGGTCATCTTCAGGAAATTATCCCCCCGGGTAAGATTTGGTAAAGAATCATGCCCATGATGACGTGGAGGAAAGGACAAAAAGGGGACAAGAATGTCAGAAGAGTCAGGTGCGTGAACGAGCTCGTATGGATCTGGGCAGCACAGGAATATTAGTTGGTACCACCAACGGCTTTGATACATGGCAAAAAGTTATTGGCCTCAGTACTTTAAGGCTCTAGTGAAACTTTCTTATTGGTTGAGGCCCCATACTGTTGTAGCATATAAATAGTTGATCCTTTTCACTTGTAATGACATTCTGGATCGAAGGAATACAATAGCAATTTTATACTTTCTTTTACGCTCGGTCTACTTTACTCTCTCAATTTTATACCTTTGCCCTGAAATCACTCTCAGGGATGTGACGTTTGCTCTCCATTCGATAGAAAACATATTGGAGAATACGGATCTATCTTCGATATTCTTTATTGTTTATTGTCTGCGATTTCTTTCCTTTTTAATAATTAAATTGATAATCAAACCGCGTGTAAACGGATACTAAAAAGAATTAGACTAAAACGCGTTCTCTTGAGCTTTTATAAATTCAACTGTACCGATTTTAGAGTAAACAATGATGATATATTTGCATTAGCATGTTTTGGAGAAGAAAAAATAGATATCTTCGTACATATGTCGCAAAAAAGAAAATTAGCGACCGTTTTGATGATAGACCAACAAAGTTAGAGTTCATGAAGCAAGCAGAAGCAATTAGCGAGTAGAAGATCTATCACACGTTCATTTGCTTCTCTTTTAGGGGTCGTTTGGTTGGGAACAAGTTATCTCAGGATTAGTTATCCCGTGATTAACTATCCTGGGATAAGTTATCCCACCATATATATGGGATAACTTATCTCATCACTATGGTATAAATGGTGGGATAAGTTATCCCAAACATGGCAACCAAACAAGATATCAAAAAGTTATCCCTAGACTATTTTTTTATCCCATGACTATTTATTTTAATTACTCACACCAAACGACCCCTTAGTCTTCTACGTGCTCACTTTATGAGCACTATCTTTGTTGGTCTATTACTTAATTATAATTAAGTAATAAATATTTTTATAATATTAATTATTTGATCATAGCAAGTTAAGTTGATTTGATGAAACACTTGTGCAGATAAGAATTTACTTTGGTTTTTGTCTTTTTTCTTCCTGGTTAAAAGATGTGGCAAGCAAGTGACACTTTACTTCAAGTGAATAGTGCTGCCTCATTTATCCCGATCCTACTATCATTATGCCTTTGCAATGTTATTGCTTTTATGAGTGATTTCTCTCGTTTCTGCCAAGGTTGCGAGAGAGGGGAGAGGGTTTATATCAAAAAAAAGAAGTTGGGGAGGTTTTTTTTAAGAGATAATGATTTTAAAAAAACACTTGAAATATTATTTTTTGTGAGTTTTCTATCTGAATTATAAGGTGTTTGTATTTTCTATTTAAATTATCACTAATTATTTATTAAAACACATCTTGATTAGTAATGGATGATGTGTGTGTACACTCTCTTTTTTGGTTTAATTATGGTGTCAAATGAAACTCCATGCAGATAATTAAAAAAATTAATTAATTAGAAAATTAAAAATATAGAGAGAGATAACGGTCAACAACATACATGATGACTTTTTGCGAGTTCCCTATATAAATTATTAGGTGTTCGCATTTCCTATATGAACTATCACTAATTATTTATCAAAACACACCTCGAAATTAATGATTCATTTGTCATGTGGACCAAATTTTCTGGGCAAATTATGTCGCCAAGCGTCTTTTTGGTGATTGTATTTGAAGACTTGATCTAGTTAGCTTGGAGGGATATTAAATAAATAGTTGGTGATAATTTAGAAAGGAAACACAAACACATTACAGATTGCAATTTTTTATTTATAATTACACGTATCATCATCTTATTTATGCATTTGATATGTCGTTAGATATTAAATTTCATGCGGATGATCTGGCAAACAAAAAATTTATGTGGTATATTTCTGACAACTTACAAAAATTAAAAAATTACTATTAAAATAGAAGTGTCTAAAATGAAAACAAATGTGTCGAACTTAAAGAGGTATCTAACTACTATTTGGTATGTTCTATCTTATGGGGAAAAGATGAATCGGTATGTAGGGTGTTTATGGTTCGATTGAAAATCGTTTTAATCCAAAAAAAATGAATCAAATTGATTAACTATATTAATATTTTTGTTATTTGATTTGATTTGGTTTAAGTTTTTAAAAAATAATTATATTTAATTTTAAAAAAATAACTACGAAACTTCTGCTTAGACTTTTTTTATATTTCTTATAACTTTATTCACCTAATTAAAACTTAAAGATCCCAAGACATTTCAATAATTCAAGGAAAATCATAAACACCATAATAAAATGGCAGTAAAGGATCATAAGTTAGTGAAGAATGAAAAATTCTTTTTAATTCTAGGGAAAAAGTAAAGGGAAAAATACCATTAGACTTCTTAATAATCAAAAAAATCAAATCAAATAGATGAGAGAAGAATACCACAATGGAAGGGCTCGGGAACTTCATTATATGGACTTCGGCAATTCTCTTCCTGAATTAGGTCTAGTTTTGGAGTTGAATTAGGTCTACTTAACATGGTATTTAGGCCCCCTAATAGATTGTTCACACTTGGCAGGGAACGAAAGTGTTCGGGTGTGCATGCTCTCAAGACAGATAGAATCGGGCATGGGATAATGCCGAATTAATTCAGGATTTTTACTAAGGGAGTTCGAAAAATAAAAATATAGTCCTTGAAATTTGAACTTGGAATCTCAAGGTGAATTTTGAAACCCCTCAATCACTAAACCAGCCTCTAATCTTATGTTTAGGAGGTTCAAAATGTATATATACATAAAATAAAAAAAACAATATCTTATATATAGTATATTTTTTTGCCAAGAGGGTTTGAGTCTCTACCCTCTAGATCAGCCCCTCTGCCGAGGTGATGAAAGACAAATACCACATTGGTAATGGAAGGCTTTTGAATTTCCTTGTATAAATTTTAACAATACTCCTCCTTGAGTTTATTTCTAAGCTTGAGTTGTTAGGATATACTATTAACCATGTGGTTTAGCTATATTATTATATTTTTATCATTATGTAAAGACTGATTATTTTATTTGATTTAATAAAATTTCTACTAAATAGATCATTATGCCTACATGTGTGTTCTTTATTTATATAGTAGACAATTTAGTGTATGGAGTTATTTGGCTCATACACGGAAGATTAAAATTGTCGGTCCTTATAAGTTATAAATATATGTTCACAATCAAAGATGAAGTTGGACAGACATCTTGATGATTGTAGCACAAGATTAGATATAATTTGATCTTGATTATGGGAGTGGTTCCATTCCAACTTCTTGTGCTAGTACGCTATTCGTGTGTATTGAACGGACCAAGTAGAGAAGTTAGTTTATGTTCTGAGTATTTATATAACACTTTCTCTAGAGTCATTAAATGAACTTATACTCTTAATCTTGATATAATTATTATGATCAATGTAATTTATTTATCATCTTGATCTGTCAAAAGGTGAGACCCTACCGTGGGTCAATATATTTCTGATAGATTGGATGATAATAAATCATATTTTTGAAATAATAATTAGTTGATAGAATCCATGTCTCGACCTTGAGATTGATGATACCCCTTTATGATTGTTTATAAGTTTTCTTGTGAAAACCCTGCAGGTGGATTATATATGTATATATCCGTCACATGAAATAAATTAAGCATAGTAATAAAGGAATAAATTAATCAATGAATTAAATTATCAGAGATTTAATTTAATTGATTGGTATCGGTAATTCTAACATGGGGAGTTAAATAAGATTTAATGTAGGATTTGGAAATTAAACCGAGGAGTGCAATTACGGATTTATGATGGAATAATCTGTAATTTATTATGGTAGAATTACTTCACTCATATACGAATTAATACCATAATTGGAAGCCTCTACTATTAAATCTGTGGTCCCTACTATACCAGATTAAATATATATATTTTTTTTTTGGGGGGGGGGGAGGAGGATTCTAGAAGCAGTTAAAAACTTTTTTTAACTGTGCTTCTAGACATGTTTCAAAATCTGAAACGTGGAAAATCTTTTAGTTGAGAGAAACACTCCCACACGTTTTCAACTATCAGTTGGAGAAACGTGGATAAAAAGGAGCAGCCTCTCACAAACTAGATCATTCGTTTTTCATATCACAAAATATAAGCGCCCACTGAAGCAGAATCTGGTTTTAGTAGAAGGCCGCAGACCTGGAGACTACTGTTCTGGAGGACTTTGGTGAAAGCTTCAACAGGTTAGTGAATCCTATTCACAAATTTTATATTATCTAGATCTCTATGTAGGTTATGTGTTCTTGTGTGAATTTTTTCGCTGCCTTTATTTATAGCAATTGGTATCACGAGTCAATTTACATATACTAGATAATGTATTTGTAATTAGTATGCATATGAAATCAAAATTACTGATTTATGCATAACACATTATGGTTTTATTACGTTTTGAGCATGCCTAAATATGTTGTTCTTACCGTATAAGCATGAATTGAAATCTGTAATTCCGTTTGTAGCATGGATCTGTTGTTATTGTTTTATGCATATGAAAAATAAACAATTTCTTGACTTAGATTATGCATCTGTAATTATTTCTTTTAAATAATTATGAATCGGTGGTTAAGAAAATAACTATTGTATGCATGTTATTTTCGGAATTAAATTTGTTGATTTTAAATATATTTGAAAAATATTATTTTTTAATATATATATTGAAATCTGCAAAATTATGGCTGAAGGGTAACGCGTTGCAGGCAAGGCCTAACGTGCGATGAGGCTGGCCGACGCGCGCTGAAGGTCAGGCCATCGCGCGCTGAGACTGGCCGACGCGCGCTGAAGTCCAGGCCATCGCGCGCTGAGGCTGGCCGATCCGCGCTGAAGTCCAGGCCATCGCGCGCTGAAGCTGGCCGACGCGCGCTGAAGTCCAGGCCATCGCGCGCTGAGGTTGGCCATCAGGCTGGCCGACGCGCGCTGAGGGCTGGCCGACGCGCGCTGAGGGCTGGCCGACGCGCGCTGAAGGCTGGATGACACGCGCACGACCCTTGCCAAGATTCCACAAAATCAGGGCGTTGAAATGGCCGACATCGGCAGATGGGCTGGCCGACGCGCGCTGCCTAGTCAACGCGCGCGCACGCTGGCATGCCATGAGCCCCAAAACCTTGCCGGCGCCCGACCGTACGCCAAATTAAGCCAACTAGAGTTTTCAAAAGTTTTTGACTAACTCCGATTGAGCTGAATTAGATAGGTTTTTGGCCGTTTTTCTATTTTCACAAAAATTAATTGGCTTTTTAAATTTTTTATATTGAAATCTGTAAAATTATTTTCGGAATTAAATTTGTTGATTTTAAATATATTTGAAAAAAATATTATTTTTTAAAATATATATTGAAATCTGCAAAATTATGGCTGAAGGGTAACGCGTTGCACGCAAAGCCTAACGTGCGCTGAGGCTGGCCATGAGGCTGTCCGAGACGCGCTGAAGACCAGGCCATCGCGCGTTGAGGCTGGCCATCAGGCTGGCCGATGCGCGCTGAAGGCCAGGCCAACGGGCGATGATTAAATTGGCTTTTGGCCATTAGTCGTTTAGATAGGTTTTTGGCCGTTTTTCTATTTTCACAAAAAATTAAAAAAAATTAAAAAATTATTTTTTGAATTCGAGTGATACTAGGGATCATTCCTTATGGTTTTTATTGGAATATAACAGTATATATATGAGTTTACATGTTGACATAGGTCTTCTTCCTCATCGGATAAGCTTCATATAGCAAATACTGTAATTTTAATCTCTATTTTTTGATTACTTGTATTAACTCTCCAACTGAGTTACATGTTAGTTCAATAGTACAATGATTTATTAATGATAGTTACCTAAATAATATTAACAGTTTACTCTCTAACTGAGTTGGTTCTGTTTAATTTATGTGGTACATATCTTGCATGATTCATATACTTGCTTGAAAAGTTAAGTTTCTCTAACGAATCTAACTGTTCATGTGCATGGATATATGTCTTATGTATTTCCTTTCATGTTTTAATGCATATTTAATGATCTATTTTTTTTAACATATCTCAGATTATCAATGGCTTCTTTTACTCTCTTAACCTCCATCTTGAACCAAAATAAGTTAGAGGGCCCGAATTATATGGACTGGAAATAAAATTTGGATATTGTACTTATTGCTGAGGGTCATAAGTTTGTGTTACTTGAAGAATGCCCTGAAAATGCGACTGATGATCAGGTAAAGGCTTATGATAAGTGGGTTAAGGCTGATAAGATGGCAAGGTGCTACATTCTTTCTTCTATAGCGAATGTCTTACAGCATCAACATCAGTCCATGACTTCTGCTTTCGATACGCTCGAATCTCTCAAAGAGATGTTCGAAGAGTAAAATCGTGCTGCAAAGCAGACGGCCATGAAAGCCCTCTTAAACACTAAGATGCCTGAAGGCTCATCGGTCAGGGAGCACGTTCTTAAGATGATGAGTCTTTTGAACGAGCTGGAGATACTTGGCGTTGTGATTGACAAAGAATCTCAAGTTGAGATGGTACTGCAGACTCTGCCTGAAAGCTATCAGCAATTTCGCTTGAACTACAATATGAACAAAATGGATTTGTCCCTTGCGAAATTATTGAATGAGCTTCAAGCGACTGAGACTATAATCAATCAGCAAGCTCCCCCTGTGGCATTTATCATTGACAGACCTTCATCTTCTAAGCCAAGAGGCGGTCAGAAAAAGAAGAAGCCCCGAAAGGTTCAGGCCCCTAGAGTTGCACATGGTGATAATGGTGGTGTAGCTAAGCCGAAAGGTAAGTGTTTTCACTGCGAGCAGCCTGGTCACCACAAGAAGCAATGCCCTGGCTACCTATCCAAGGTGAACAAACAAGGTATTTCTTATTTAAATATCGTTGAAACTATTTTAGCAGTTGTTTCTACCCATCTATGGGCTATAGATTCGGGAGCCACTAATCATGTTTGCACTTCTTTGCAGGGGTTTCAGTAAATGCGACGGCTAAGTGAGAATGAGGTTTGCGTGTTTTAAGTCAATGGAGATCCAGCACCAGCCTTAGATTTAGAGAATATTTCATTTTCGTTTAGTAATTCTAGAATTCTATTTTTGAAAGACATTTTGTTTGTACCTTCTATAAGAAGAAATTTGCTTTCTGTTTCTAAATTGATGGATGCTGGCTACAATGTTTATTTTGCTTAGAACTGTGTTGTTATTAAGTTTAATAGATTTTTTATTTATAAAGCTCCTAGAATACATGATCTTTTTGTATTTGATGTTTCTCACAATATGCTACAACAAACATAACTAAACAACGTTGATAGATCACTTAAGAGAAAACGTATTTCATAATTGAGTGAAACTTATTTGTGGCACTTACGTCTAGGTCATATTAATTTAAATCGGATTTCACGATTGGTTTCTGATGGACCTTTGAGTTCATTGAAAGTGGAGGCACTTCCAACTTGTGAATCCTGTTTAGAAGGAAAAATGACCAAGAGACCCTTTACTTCCAAAGGAAATAGAGCCGGAGATAAGTTAGAACTAATTCATTCTGACTTGTGTGATCCAATGAATATAAAAACAAGGGGTGGTTTTGAGTATTTTGTGACTTTCACAGATTATTACTCAAAATACGGATATATTTATTTGTTGCACCGTAAACCTGAATGCTTTGAAAAATTCAAAGAATTTAAGATGGAAACAGAAAAATGATATAATAAATATATCCAGACATTACGATCTGATCGTGGTGGTGAATACCTTTCTTCAGAATTTATAAAATACTTGTCAGAATTGGGGATTACCTCTCAATATTCTGCTCCAGGAACACCACAACAAAATAGTGTAGCAGAAAGAAGAAATAGAACTCTTATGGACATGGTTCGATCGATGTTAAGTTATTCAGACTTGTCTTCTTCCTTTTGGGGGTATGCACTAGAAACAGCAAATTATATTCTGAACATGGTTCCTTCAAAATCAGTACCTTCAAATCCAATTGAATTGTGGAGTGGGCGTAAGCCTAGTCTACGGCATATTCGAGTTTGGAGATGTCCAGCACACGTGCTAAAAGGAAAAACTTATAAATTGGAATCTAGAACAAAAGTGTGCATTTTTATTAGATACCCAAAAGGAACGAAGGGTGGTTTATTTTACTGTCCTAAGGAACAGAAGGTAATTGTTCACATTTTATTGTGATAACAGTGGTGCTGTTGCAAACTCGAAAGAACCACAAAATCATAAAAGAAGAAAACACATTGAGAGAAAATATCACTTAATTCGAGACATAACTCAAAGGGGTGATGTGAGAGTTTTGAAGATTGAGTCGAAGAATAATCTGGCGGACACGTTTACAAAGAGTTTAACACATAAGGTTTTTGATAAGCATGTGGAAGGAATGGGCGTTAGAGTTGTGAATGCATGGTTATAAGTTTAAGTGGGAGATTGTTAGGATATACTATTAACCATGTGGTTTAGCTATAGTATTATGTTTTTATCATTATGTAAAGACTGATTATTTTATTTAATTTAATAAAATTTCTATTAAATAGATCATTATGCCTACATGTGTGTCCTTTATTTATATAGTAGATAATTTAGTGTATGGAGTTATTTGGCTCATACACGAAAGATTAAAATTATCGGTCCTTATAAGTTATAAATATATTTTCACAATCAAAGATGAAGTTGGATAGACATCTTGATGATTGTAGCACAAGATTAGATATAATTTGATCTTGATTATGGGAGTGGTTCCATTCCAACTTCTTGTGCTAGTACGCTATTCGTGTGTATTGAACGGACCAAGTAGAGAAGCTAGTTTATGTTCTGAGTATTTATATAACACCTTCTCTAGAGTCATTAAATGAACTTATACTCTTAATCTTGATATAATTATTATGATTAATGTAATTTATTTATCATCTTGATCTGTCAAAAGGTGAGACCCTGCCGTGGGTCAATATATTCCTGATAGATTGGACGATAATAAATCATATTTGTGAAATAATAATTAGTTGATAGAATTCATGTCTCGACCTTGAGATTGATGATACCCCTTTATGATTGCTTATAAGTTTTCGTGTGAAAACCCTGCAGGTGGATTATATATGTATATATCTGTTACATAAAATAAATTAAGCATAGCAATAAAGGATTAAATTAATCAATAAATTAAATTATCAGAGATTTAATTTAATTGATTGGTATCGATAATTCTAACATTGGGAGTTAAATAAGATTTAATGTTGGATTTTGAAATTAAACCGAGGAGTGCAATTACGGATTTTTGGTGGAATAATCTGTAATTTATTATGGTAGGATTAATTCACCCATATACGAATTAATACCATAATTGGAAGCCTCAACTATTAAATTTGTGGTCCCTACTATACCAGATTAAATATATATATTTTGGGATAATAAAAAAAAAGGAGGATTCTAGAAGCAGTTAAAAACTTTTTTTAAATGTGCTTTTAGACATGTTTCAAAATCTGAAACGTGGAGAATCTTTTAGTTGAGAGAAGCACTCCCACACGTTTTCAACTATCAGTTGGAGAAACGTGGATAAAAAATAGCAGCCTCTCACAAACTAGATCATCCATTTTTCATATCACAAAATATATTGCGCCCATTGAAGCAGAATCTGGTTTTAGTAGAAGGCCGCAGACCTGGAGACTACTGTTCTGGAGGACTTTTGTGAAAGTTTCAACAGGTTAGTGAATCCTATTCACGAATTTTATATTATCTAGATCTCTATATAGGTTATGTGATCTTGTGTGAATACTTTCGCTGCCTTTATTTCTAGCATGAGTTAGATCCAAGATTTATTTGACACAAGTTGATAATAACCAAGTTGATAAATATGTATATCATATTTAATTTTAATAATTTAAAACCCAATTAAATTAAATTAATTTTGCTCTTAATCCTAGAACCACGAAGGTAATTGATGAAAAAAGAAAAAAGGAAGGCGTGGAGAAAGGTGAAGCATATAAGTGGGAGAAGTTAGGTAATGGTAGAAGGAGGAGGTTCGTGGCTTTCAAACTTGCCAACGGAACAATATTAGTATTGTAACACCTACACACTTTCACTCACTTTAGTGCTTCCATGTCACTTTGAGCCCCTTTTTTTTATGCCAAGCCAGCTGGCTCACGCCTCACGGCTCTGTCACCACTCAGCCACAATAAACACAACTTTATTTTTCATTTCAATTTATGAATCTTAACTCTTTTATTAAATTTCAATATTTTTATTTGTACTAATATAAAAAGTTAGCGAATCTAAACTGAAATATGAAGAGATAAAAATATGCCCATCTAAAGTTTATGACCTTTAATAACTCAAATTATTTCTCCATTGCTTATTATAATACATTATTCCTTCTAACTTGATGTATCAGTTCAAGCTAATCGATAATCCTAGCTACGGACCTTTGGTCTCACATCAAATTATATTTTTCTAACTTATCCTAGCTACGGACCTTTTGTCTCACATTAAATTATGTTTTTCTAACTTATCATTCTTTCCTTCAACAAAATATCACCAAATTAATACATTCAATCAGAAAATAGTACTTTTAAGTGCAACTGAAGCTCTTTCTATCATGCTATAATTGATGCAAAACAAATTTATAATTGATAACTAGCACCATAATAGAGTTTATTGAATTATAATTTTAACATTAGTGGTAAACTTTAAGCTACTCCCTCAACGATAGAAATATATTTTAGGGTGCTTGTTTTCTCAAATTGTACATATATAGATCTCGAAAATTACTCACCTTAATTCATTTTCTTATATTCACAATAAAATCACTTTGATATTGATGCAAATCTAATTAAGTTTGTGATGCACACTTAACTATAGAGACTGTATATGTTAATCAAAGGAAACAATGGCCACGAGAAGTCAAATATATTTGTTGATACGGCTTCTAATAAAAGTTCAAAGTAAAGGACTATTTATATTAAAAAGATTCAATTGTTGATACATGAAATAGTAAATAATGTCTTGATTTTGGAGAAGAATGAGATAGATTATACATCCACAGTACATACACTATATATATATGTGACAAATTTATTATTTTTGGATATAAAGGTTTGTATTGAGTAAAAAGTAACATACACACGCAGCAAAGCAAGAGACGAACATGTGACGTTGGCGAAGAATGCTGGAGGCAGCCGGATCGACAACACTATGTGCTTCAAAGGAAACTTCGGTGGAACATAGCTTCGATCCATTACCGAAGTCATAAGATGATCGTTATCGGGAAAAGGCGGGAGCTTGTGGCCCGAGGGTAAATGAGGAACACGTGTCTTGATAGTACAGCAAAAAGGACAAAAGGATAGATACGCCTAATATATTTATGGCCGTACACTATCCCTACTGTGATAGACGAATATTAGCTAGCATAGCTAACGGTTTTCTCACGTAAAAGGTTGCCAAAGGTTTTCTTGGTAACTTTTATTACCTATAAATAGTAGTCTTCACACAATTGTAAAGCATCTGATACTATGCAATAAAAAAACAACATACTATTATCCTTGTGCTCTAAGTTTTTCATATTTCATTAATTCTCTTCTTTATAGTATTCATTTACGGAAACGGTATCGAATCTGATACCGATATGACTTTAACATCATCGAACCTAGAAAAAATAAACATCACTGTAGATCTGCTGCTCCATCCATCTTTATTTACGTGCTTATTTATTCTCGTTTATTTCTTTGACAAATAAATTGTTGAGGAATAAGTGTGTAATTAAGTTCATAAAGCTAAGAGGGCAAACCAGTCATTGAAGTAATTACTGTTAGTTAGTTATCCCTTCCAGAAGTTAGTTATAGGCAAGAGTTAGTTAGGCTAACCATCTAGCACATCTCTGTAAATGTAACAGCTTATGTTCAGTTTTATAATGATGAATAATACAACAATTACATTCTCTCTAATCTCTCTTCTCTGTTCTCCTCATCATCACTTCTTCTTCTTCTTCTTCTTCTTCTTCTTCTTCTTCTTCTTCTTCTTCTTCTTCTTCTTCTTCTTCTTCTTCTTCTTCTTCTTCTTCTTCTTCTTCTTCTTCTTTCTCTCTTCTCATTATTCATAATCACCTACAATGGTGAACACTGTTTGATTGCTACATGGTATCAGAGCATAGCAGTCAATTGCTACTGATTTGTCATGTTTGCTTTTGCTAATCACATCTAATTCGTTCAAAGAGTGAATTACTCAATTGAAGTTCTTGATCAATCAAGAATGTTGCTGATTAGAAAGAAAAATCTGCAAATTTCTGTGATCTTCAATGGCTTCTGATGGTATGTTCGGATCTGGAATTCTTAATGGAGGAGTTGTCAATGGTGGCACTCAAGGTCCAATTCAGACGACGGTGCCTGGAATAAATCAGTCTATGGACCATAATCATCCTCTATACCTGCATACTACAGATGTAAGTGGCATTTCTCTCATATCTTTGCAATTAACTGGGGATGAAAACTATTCTCTATGGAGTAAGTATATGAGGATTGCTCTTCTTGGATGTAACAAATTAGGGTTCGTTGATGGAACCTGGAAAAAGGATAGCTTTAGAGAAGAGTTATGGCATCAGTGGGAGAAATGCAATGTTGTAGTAAAGTCGTGCTTGATGAATGATGAACACTGTGTCTGGTAGCTTACTAGGGAGTATGATCTATGCTAATAGTGCACAAGAAGTCTGGGAAGATTTAAAAGCAAGGTTTGACAAGGTTGATGGTTCAAGAACCTTCAATTTGCATAAGGAGATAGACACTCTGGTTCAAGGGACTTCATTTGTGGCTACATACTTCACTAAGATGAAAGAACTGTGGGTGAAATTGGAGTCTATAGTTACCCCACCAGGATGCAACTGTGAAAAGTCTAAGGAGTTTTTGGTTTATCTGCAGAGACAAAAGCTTTACCAGTTCTTAATGGGATTGAAATCAGATCTTACTAATGACACCTTTACCTTCAGTAACTCAGGCCTATGCAATCATAATCAGTGATGAGTCTCAGAAATCTGTAGGGTCAAGTTCTGCTGGATTGTTGGGAGCATTACCTTCAATAACAAACTCAGGACATGATCCAACTACAATGTACTCTAAGGTCAATTCTCAGAGGTTCAAGAAGAACTCAAATATGTTCTTTGAATTCTGCAAAATGAAAGTTCATACAAAGGATGTGTGCTACAAACTAGTAGGGTACCCTCAAGATTCAAGATTCAAAAGAAAAGGAGGAGCACCTTCCACTAGTGGATATAGGACAGGACCATCTACTGCTTGTAATGTCATGACTGACATGTTTGGTAATATCAGTGACTCAATGATTCAGCCCACACAAATGCAGAATAATCTCCCTAGAGCATGTGTGTTCTCACAAAGCCAATATGACCAGATAGTGCAACTGCTCAATCAGGCCACTCTGAACAACAACAGTGTGAACACCAATCCAGAACCATCAGTAAATGCAGCAGGTAGTGGTGAATCAGGTATCAGTTTAAGTAAGGCTTTACTAGTAGCTAAAATCCTTAGAGAATGAATAATTGATACAGGGGACACTCACCATATGGTATCCAGTTTGGATATGCTCAATAAGGCCTCTGTGATAAAACTATCCACTCCTAGATAAGTACATTTGCCTAATGGAGAAGTAGCCCATGTTACTCACACTGGATCAAGTTCTATATCAAAAGACAGCTCTGTAGACAATGTGCTTGTATTACCTCAGTTCAAATACAATCTGTTCTCTGTGTCTCAGATAACCAACGCTTTAAAATGTGTAGTTTCCTTTTATCCTGACTTTTGTGTATTTTAGGATCTCTCAAATTGGAAGGTGAAGGAGATTGGTAAACTGTGTGATGGTCTCTCCCTGCTAGTCAATCAAATTACTGGGAAAGCTGAAGATATAAGTCTTACTGCTCAAAGTGGATCTAACATCAGTAAAGCTGAAATAGAGTTGTGGCATAAAAGATTTGGACATGTGTCTAGTACTACTCTAAATAACATCCTGCTTAGCAAGTACCAGGATATAATAGATACTCTAAAAGATTGTAAAATTTGTCCATGTGCCAAACAATGTAGATTACCTTTTGCCAATAGTTCTATAACAAGTACTGATAGTTTTGAATTGATTCATATGGATGTGTGGGGACCTTACAAAGTCCAAACTTATGATGGAAATAAATACTTCTTGACTATTGTTGATGATTTCACTAGGATGACTTGGATTTATCTCTTGAAAATGAAATCTGATGTATGTGTAGTACTTCCTATATTTCTGTAGTATGTCAAAAATTAGTTCAATAAAACAGTAAAAACAGTTAGAACAGATAATGGAACTGAGTTCCTAAATGATGTGTGTACTAACATGTTTCAACAACTAGGTATAATACATCAGAGGTCTTGTCCTTATACACCTCAACAAAAAGGTCACCAAGTTAGGATATGCGCGTTATTATATATTTTTATGTGTTATAATTGCTTTATGTGCTACGTGTGTTGCTTGAATCAAGAATAAATTGATCCACTCCTATTTTTCAAGGATTATTAAAATACCGTAGGCAGAAATATAAGTCCACTATATAAAGTCCTACCAAATCACTCCTCGAGTTCTCCAAGTTCCTCAGAAAAAACTCAAGCTTCCTATAAACCTTCTAAGAAATTTAATTCCTCGGGAAGGTTGACTTGCCATGGACACTGAGGAAGCAATGCGTAAGAAAATGGAAGAGATTGACCAGGAAATCAACGGAATAAAAGAACAAATCAGGAAAGCTAAGCAAGTGGGAGGAAAGTTGACAGCCAGGTCTGCGGAAGTGGATAAAGAAATAGCCCTTAAGGAAGAAAAGATAGCCAATGTTGACACAAGGATAGCCCAGATAGAAGAAATGATCAACCAAATGGACCTAAAGTACCAATTGGCGCTTAAGAGGTCAGCATCAGTCATAGAAAATGATGAAGAGTGGAGAAAATGATGAACAAATTTGACCTTTTAACCGAGTCTCAAATTATTGGGCCAGCATTAGGGATGATCCCCCTTTGCCAATTAGGTTCAAACCAGGGATAGGAAAGATTATTCTCAAGGCTCACGCTTGAGAGAGTTACCGAAGACCTAGAATTGTCACACGCTCAGTCATATGTACGTGGCTGCCACAAGCATAGAAGGAAGGAAGAATCACGAACATATCTGATATAGACGTGATTGAAGTCAATCAATCAAGGAACAAATCCAAAATCCTTGATTGAGCAAATCCCTTGGGTTTTTCCTTTACAAGAGCAACCGTAGCCTTATCCTCTCAAGTATAAAAGCTCAACCATCCAGAAGAAAGAAGACACGCAACTTCTCTTGAACAAGACCACTGTCTAGATTTTATCTTTCATAATACTTTGTATTCTCTGGTGTCTACAATTGTAATCAAAAAGAAAAAGAACAAGTCAGTGCTAGTTATACAAGTAGAGGTTGTGTCACTACGAGTGTTAAGAAAGACAATCTTGAATTGTCAAGTCACTCAATTGTAAACCTCATTCGATCAAAGGCTCTAAAGGAAACCCTTGAAACCCAAAGGGATTGGAATAGGCACCACATTGGTGATCCGAACTAGTATAAAAACTTTGTGTATCTGATTACTTTCAGTTCCTGCTTTATTTCATAAACTATTTCTTTAACTAACTTGCAGGTGAGTCGACTAGTGCGTAGCCAGAGTCGACTTGGTGGTAAAAAATTTCAATTCACCCCCCCCTCTTGTCTTTCAATGTTAATTCCTAGATGTGTTAGGGGGGATCCGGGTAGGTCTGGACTATGTACAAGAGGTTATGTGCTCATAAATTGATGTCATTAAGTGTACTAATGGCGATCATGAATTATCATGGTTAATGAGCTAAGGGTGGGTCTTGGTGTAGAGCGGGGTAGTTTGTTGAACACTTAGGTGTGGATGTAAGATCCTTGGAGGGACCGGGTTATGTGATCTTAGAAGTAATTTAGGTGTATCTCTATGGTGGTCATTGAAGGTTTCAATGGTAGTTAGGTGAATTGCTTGGGGTTGGTAAATATCGAGGAAGACTGAGAGTCTGGGTGTGGTTATTGGTTAATATAACCAGGTGGTAAAACTGTCCTAGAGGTCCTGAAAAGTTCGAACAATGGTAGGTAATACTTTAGGTATAAGTGGTTTGGTTGGGCAGTTGGTCGGACTAAGTCTAGATATTTAGTTAAGGTAGTTGACTGGGGTAAAGGTTAAAGTGAGATTTGAAAATTCTAGGTGACAAGGCGACTTGAGAAGTCTAGTTATGAGTGAGACTTGGGAAGTCCTAGATGTCAGGGTCAAGGCTAGGGTGATGGAGTTGGCAGCGGAAGGTTAGGAAGGTCATTTCCGAAAGGGGGGATTGATAAAAAAGATGTTAAAAAGGGGTGAAGCATTTACCTTGTGCATTTTATCTTGATTTTTATATGATGTTAGGAGTGAATTTGGGTCAGCCGATGATGCCTACCAGTACGTGTGGTTGTACTGACTCTACTCTTGCTATACCCTTTGGGGTATAGTCTGGTTACAGGGTTGGTGATGTTTCACAGGTTCATGATTGCGGTGATCTTCCAGCAGCTCCTACTTCCTTCTATTTCTATGGTGGGGAGTTGTGTCCATCTTATGTTATAAGCTCATCTTGTAGAAGCTCTTGTACAGGCCTAGACTAGGTTCTGGGGAGGTTGTTTATATTGTTAGTAAATTTTCGCAAGTTCTAAAGGTTGTGTAATTTCGAAAGTTGTTGTATAAAGATTTTCCAAATATTTTGTAAAAGGATTTCTCATGTATTAAGGGACTTATTTAATGGTTTATTTTCTTTTTTGCATTGTTTGTTGGTTCGGGTGGTAAGGGTTCTCCTATCTAGGTGGATTAGAATAGGTGCCTGCACGGCCCGGTAGTTGGGTCGTGACAGGAACGTCAAATTCGCTTTGCCCAGGGTTCCTTGCATCCACTCTACCCAAAGGGAGGGGCAGTTGTTGACACTCAATTTTTGCCCTCCACAGTCGTAATTAATTTCGAGCTTCTACTATTTTAAATAATTTTTGAAATAATTGTCTTTATAAAATTTTAAAGTTTTAAATTAATATGTGGTTAATTTAGTAATTTTAGGTGAAATATGTGTACTCTATATTTAATTATATAAGAATATATAAATTTTACTTAAAGAAATATTTTGAAAATTATTTTAAATGAAAACCTTGTTTAAAGTTCAAAATATGCTCCATTTTCCTCAAAATCAATTTAAAATCAAGAAATAATTGTATGAGTAATTTTTTTGATTTTAAATGAGTCGATTATATTTTAATAAGATAATTATGTATTTGCTAATATAATTATTCTTAATTGTTTAATATAGAAGCTCGTTTTACTAATTAAGGATTTTATTCGTTTCGTTTCAATTTTGGCCTAAAATCTTTAATATAATCGATTTGGTTAACTTTTAAATCAAATTGGCCATATTTTGCAAAGGCAATGTGGCCAAATCCTTAACAATTTTATTCCCTTCCTTTTTAGCTATGCTCAGCCCAAATCCAATCTCCAAGACCCAATCCCCAATTGACTCCGACCCGGTCTAGCCCACTACTTCCCCCTTATCAGCATAATACCCCCTCACACATAATATACTCATATCACCGCTTACATTCTTTCCCAAATGCTCACACGCGTTTCAATTTCCCAGAAAGGATGCGGTGTCCTATACGACGCGCCTCGTACTCCTCTTTCTCCCTTGTTTCTTTCTCCTCTTCATCGATAGAAAACCAAATGACTTCAACGATGAAGAACAACAGCAATATCAAAACGATGCAACCACATCACCAAAACAACACCAAACGACCCCAAAACTCCATTCAAATCTGTTATGCTCCGTCAAATTGATGCGTTGGCAGACCCAGATGTTTCTAGAAACTGCTAGGTGGCATCACCTCCGAGAATTCTCAAAATTCTTGTACCATTTCGTACAAGAATCACTGCTGGAAAACCTTATCCCCAAATTTGAATTCAAATTTCAAAGGATTTCCCAAGTTTGCCCATCGATTTCCCCCCTATTTCAGACCCAAAATTCTCTATATAAAACCCCCTCTTCTACAGAGATGGAAGCTGAAATTTCTGGGGGGGAATTTGGGGATTTTGAAGGAGCATTCCTTTAATCTCACGTAACCAGAAGTTTCAGAGTGAAAACATGATAAAAGTCGGGTTCCGGCGAGACTAGTTGGGATTCCAGTGGTGAAAGCTCCCGTTTGAAACTCGTAAATCTCGGTTCACTGCCCAGAAATAGGTAACCTCTCCATTTCATACTCTCATCTCTTTTATTTCTCTTTATATCCGTGAACTTAGGGTGGTTTTCGACTAGTCTTGTTTGATGTGTGAGTGTTCTGTGTTAAGAAATTACGATTGAAGGTTTAAAATTCGTTTGTTTGAAGTTGCTGTCCAGTTTTAAAGTTCTTGGGATTTTTGCTTGTCTTCCCTTCCTCTGTTCTTCCCATCTTAATAATCGCTTCTTGTGTTTGTTTGGACATTGTGGTGTTGTTTACATGTGTAGAGCGAAGAATTCCTAAGAGGTTCTTTTGGTTCGCAATACCATGTAGAATCTATAAAGGAAGAAAGGTTTAGAGGATTGCTTTCTAGTTCTTCTTTAATCCTCGATTTGAAGAGATGAAATGAAGCTTTGTAATAGCTTTTATTTACTGCTAAAAGCTCTAAAACGAGCATATTTGCATAACTGAAATTTTGAAAGTTGTTTACTTCCATTCTGTTCTTCATTTGATTGCTAAAAATTTCCAGAACTTCCTCTATATTCAGCTTACGTGATGTGGATAATGACTTCATGGCAAATTTCTTCATAGCTTCTCCATGATATTGTTGAGTTATTACTAAAGTTAATGAATACTTGTCTCTTTTCTTTTAGTATTCTAAACACTTTGGTTGCAAGTAGGGAATTGGATTTTCTCCAGAAAAAAATTAAATTTTGCTTCATCAAGGTGGATGATTTTAAGATTAATTTTCTCCTTGTGGTGTTCTTTGGAGTATGAATCATTTTCTTTAACCCAAAGCATGATTAAGCCTTGTAGAAAACTTTGGTAGTAGCTGGCTCTAAGTCAGTTCGGATTGCTAGTTTTTTTCTGAAAGTAGTAGTCATTCTTTAAGATTTGTCTTTTCCCAAAAGTGAAGTATTTTGTTTTCTCATTATGTTGTTTGCCTCCTGTTCTTATGAGTGTGAAAAGATCTCATTTTTTTAGTCAGGATAAATTATTTGAAGTTAGCATGCCAAATCTGTTAGTAAAAAAAAAATCTTCCTTTATTTTCATAGTTCATAGTTGATCTCATTTCTTTGAAATTATGTTGAGAGTCTGTAGAATTTAAATAGAGCTAAGTCTAAGATAATATGTGATCTCTCTGGGAGATGAAACACCAAGCTTGATGGTGATTTGTGACGGATTAGTTCAAGAAGGTGAAACCTCTGTTTCACCTCAAAAGAATCTGGAAAGAGGTCATCTAAGGTGTAAGCCCCGTGAAGTTTTATCTTTTGTCTAAAATATGCGATCTTGTTTCAGTAAACACTACTTTGGTCGTAGTGACGTTTTAGCTCATTTTATCATAATCTTGTTAGAATTCATTCTCTTTTTGAGTTCAAGTTGTTGTCTCTTTTGATTAAATTTCTTGCACAACGTATGCCAGTTAGTCTGTTTGCCTTTCCCCTTAAGTCTGAAAATATGGAAAGCAACTTGATGTTGTTCCATTCGAAATTCATTATATCATCCATCTTGTTCTGTTTAAAATCAAAATTGGCATAGTGTTGATTTCATTTTAGGTCAAGAAAGCAGTGGTTTAAACCTGAAGTCATATAGATGTTGGTATTATTATGTGATATTTATGTAAAATCAAAATATCCGGCAGTCGCCTTCTTTGCAGACCGTCACCATCAGCTCTGCGTCGGCCAGATCTGTCCCGGCAAGATCTGTTTCGGCAATGATCTGCTTCTTCTCCTTTCTTTGTTTCCTTTCTTTTTCTTTTGTCTCGATTTCTTATTCTTGCAGGTTCCTTTCCCTAGTCAGATCTAGCATAAATTCCGGCGACCAACCAGATTCCGGCGAACAACAAGATTCTGGCGAGCAATTTCGACACCTCATCTTGCCGGAATCCAATCACTTTAGCAAGCAGACCGTCCTTCTCTCCTCACAGCTTGACCCCGGTGACTTCTACCCCTAGGCTTTATTTTCGTCCTCAGTAGTTGACATTTGCTTGGATTTTTTATCGCATTCTTGATAGCCTATTTAGGTTGACATTTCTGACATTGCTTTAACACTCGTTGTCTAGTTTTTTACATTTTATATTGATTTTGACGTGTATTGTATTCTGGAAGAAAATTATTGTCTCTATATCGTGTTTGGTAGTGTAGTTCTTGTCTCTTGTACCGTATTTTGCTTTTCTTGTGATATAGTTGTTTAGTATAGAGTAGTTGGTAGAGTTGGTTTATCCTTGATTATAGCGCACGTTTTAGTGGCTTTGGTGAATGATGGTCGAGTAGGGTCATGTCATCGGTCGCACTCGGGTTTGGGGGAAGGATCAGGGTGGGGCCAGGGGCGGGGGCGAGGGAAAGGAGAGGTAAGGGGGTTAAGGGAGCATCTAGGTTGAGAATAGGGTCTTGGAACATAGGGACTTTATCCGGAAAGTCCATAGAGCTAGTGAAGGTTCTAAGGAAGAGGAGTATTAGCATAGCGTGTGTCCAGGAGACTAAATGGGTGGGCACTAAGGCGCGAGAGGTAGACGGGTATAAGTTGTGGTACTCAGGAGGTGTGAGGAATAGGAATGGGGTAGGTATCCTAGTGGATGAGGAGTTGAGAGAGCAAGTGGTGGAGGTTAGGAGGGTTAACGATAGGTTGATGATAATTAAGTTAGTCCTTGGAGGGTCTACTTTGAACATTATTAGTGTGTACGCACCACAAGCGGTCTTGGATGAGGAGGAGAAGAAACGCTTTTGGGAGGTTTTGGATGAGGTAGTGGGAGGTTTGCCTGATACTGAGAAGCTTTTCATTGGAGGAGATTTCAATGGGCACATCGGGGCATCTTCGAGGGGTTATGACGATGTGCATGGAGGCTTTGGTTTCGGGGATAGTAATGAAGGGGGTGCCGCACTCTTGGATTTCGCTAGAGCCTTTGGGTTGAGAGTAGCTAACTCTAGTTTCCCGAAGAAGGAGGAGCACTTGGTTACCTTCCGTAGTTCGGTGGCCAAGACTCAGATAGACTTTTTGCTCCTTAGGACGGGTGATAGAGGTCTTTGTAAAGACTGTAAGGTTATCCCAAGTGAGAATCTTTCGACCCAACATAGACTCTTAGTGATGGATTTAGAGATCAAGAAGGAGAAAAAGAAGCAGATTGCGGATAACCGGCCTAGGATTAAATGGGGTAGCCTGACTATGGCCAGTGCACTGGAAATAGGGGAGAAGTTGATGACTAGGGGGGATTGGGGGAGTAGTAGGGATGTGGATAATATGTGGGATACGACTGCTAGTTGCATAAGGGAGACGGCTAGAGAGGTGTTGGGCGTCTCGAGAGGTCATTCTGGCAAGCATCGAGGGGACTGGTGGTAGAATGGAGAAGTAAAAGGAAAGGTGGAGGCTAAAAAGGGGGCATATGCGAAGTTGGTAGATAGTAAGGATGAGGAGGAGAAGCGAAGGAATAGGGAGGCGTATAAGATAGCTAGGAAGGAGGCTAAGTTAGCGGTAATGGCAGCTAAAATGGCAGCCTTTGAAAGCTTATACGCGGCTTTAGAGGATAAAGGTGGGGATAAGAAGTTATACAGGTTAGCAAAGGCTAGAGAGAGGAGGACTCAGGACCTTGACCAAGTGAAGTGCATCAAGGACGAAGATGGCAAAATACTAGTAGATGAGGTACTCATTAGAAGGAGATGGCAGTCTTACTTCCATGGACTCTTGAATGAAGAGGGGAACAAAAGCTTTGTGCTGGGAGATTTGGCACACTCAGAGAGGCGTCGTGACTATGATTATTGTAGCCGTATAAAGGTTGAAGAGGTTAAGGTTGCAATTCGTAAGATGCGTAGGGGTAGGGCGACGGGCCAGATGAGATTCCCGTTGATTTTTGGAAGAGCTCGGGTGAGAAAGGTGTGAAGTGGCTAACCGAGTTGTTTGATGGTATTTTCAGAACGGCAAAGATGCCTGAAGCTTGGAGATTGAGCACGATGATTCCTTTGTACAAGAACAAGGGCGATATTCAGAGTTGCAACAACTATAGGGGTATCAAATTGCTAAGCCACACTATGAAGGTCTGGGAGAGGGTGGTGGAGTTGAGGTTAAGATAGATCGTGCCTATTTCCGAGAACCAGTTCGGCTTTATGCCAGGACGCTCGACTACAGAAGCTATTCATCTCCTTAGAAGACTGGTGGAGCAGTACAGGGAAAGGAAGAAGGACTTGCACATGGTATTCATCGATCTAGAAAAGGCGTATGATAAAGTCCCTAGGGAGGTCCTTTGGAGGTGCTTGGAGGCTCGAGGTGTACCCGTGGCGTACACCAGATCAATTAAGGACATGTATGAGGGGGCTAAGACTCGCGTTAGAAATGTGGGAGGAGATTCGGAGCACTTTCCCGTGTTAATGGGGTTGCACCAGGGATCGACCCTTAGCCCTTTTCTATTTACCTTGGTAATGGATGTATAGACGCGTCAAATACAAGGTGAGGTGCCATGCTGCATATTATTTGCGGATGATGTAGTTTTGGTGGACGAGACTCGCGGAGGAGTTAATGCTAAGTTGGAGGTTTGGAGACAGACCCTCGAGTCTAAGGGGTTTTGGTTGAGCAGGACCAAGACTGAATATATGGAGTGCAAGTTCAGTGAGATGACACAGGATGATGATGTAGAAGTGAAGCTGGATGCACAGGTCATCCAAAAGAAAGGGAGTTTCAAGTATCTTGGGTCTATTATCCAGGAAAATGGAGAGATTGATGAGGATGTCACTCATCGTATTGGTGTTGGGTGGATGAAATGGAGGCTCGCATCTGGAGTCTTGTGCGATAAGAAGGTGCCTACTAAACTTAAAGGTAAATTCTACAGAGTGGTGGTCCGACCAGCTTTGTTGTATGGAGTTGAGTGTTGGCCAGTAAAGAACTCCCATATTCAAAAGATGAAGGTGGCGGAGATGAGGATGTTGCGATGGAAGAGATAGGATTAGAAATGAGGATATCCGAGATAAGGTGGGTGTGGCGTCGGTGGAGGATAAGATGCGGGAAGCGAGGTTGAGATGGTTCGGCCATGTGAGGAGGAGAGGCACGGATGCTCCAGTGCGGAGGTGTGAGAGGTTGGCTATGGATGGTTACAGGAGAAGACGAGGTAGACCGAAAAAGTATTGGGGAGAGGTGATTCGACAGGACATGGCGCAGTTGCAGCTTACCGAGGACATGACCCTAGATAGGAAGGTATGGAGGACGCGGATTAGGGTAGAAGAGTTGTAGGTAGAAGTGTGTGTAGGCTAGTAGGTAGGAGTGTTTTTCCTTATTGTCCCGACTAGTAATCGTAGGGCTACGCTTATAGTTTATTGTTCTTGGATTCCTCGTGGTAGTATTTTGTGGCAGTGCTCTGTTTCTGTCTGTTGTTTGTTACTACATATTACTTCCTATCGTCTCTTGTAGTTTTATCTTGTATTTTTATCCTGTATCATTGTCACGTCCTTTTTAGCCTATTTTTAGATGGTTTTGTCTTGAGCCGGGGGTCTATCGGAAACAGCCTCTCTACCTCACCTCTGAGGTAGTGGTACGGACTGCGTACACTCTACCCTCCCCAGACCCCATGCTGTGGGAATACACTGGGTATGTTGTTGTTGTTGTTGGTTTTTTTTCTGTATGCCCTCTTATGAAATGTCTCTATATTTTTTTTTATTTCCTGGGATGAATTAAAATATTGAACATATACTAATTTCTTCTTGTTTTCCTTGCATGAAACCTCTTAAACCCAACTTGGATTCCTCCTTGCATTTTGCTACTTGGGTCAAGCTCAAGTAGTATTCATCTCGAGTCTGCCTCTTCAAGACCCAAAAGGCTAAAGTTGCGGAAATTCAAAGAAAATAAGTATGGCCTAAGTGCCACACATGAGAGAAAGAGAAGAAAAATACAGGGACGGCCAAAGGAAAGGAGATGATAAAATGGGCTTAACCCAATTTTGGTAGTCCGAAATGGACAATCTGTAGAGGTTTAGACTTAAGTGCCTAAACCCAACTTCTTTCTTTCCTTTAGTTTAGTATTATTTGTATAATTTGGACTTTGCAAACACTAACATTTTATTAACTTAGTTATTTTCTCCTTTGGAATACCATTATTTTTTTTCGCAAATTTGTCATTTTTATTAATTAATTGACTTCGAAAAATCTTAATTAGTTCTCTTAAAGTTGTCACTTTGCGTTCTCTTGCAATTTTATCAAATCGCTCAATATATTCCAATTATAGATTTTTCCTAAAAAAAGGACGCTTTACTTATCAAATATTCTCACATGTTTTCGAAGTTAGTTAAATATAAATTTAAAAAATATGGATAACCGTAAGTTAACAGACATTTCGAATGCCTTAAAATCCTTTTCGAAATGTTAATATGAACTTCTTACTCGGAATCTTTATACTTGAAGTCTTTAATCTGTTTTAAGTCTTTTAAGTATTTTTTTCAAAAGATTTTCTTAATTTTCCTAAATTAATTAAGTGGCGACTCTATTTTAATTAAATTTGAGAATTTTTTTAAGTTTTCAAGTTTAATTTAAGTCTAAACCGTTTCAAAAATGAATTCTTTTTAAATAAAGAAGTAAAAAATGCGATAAAATAATGGGACATGCAAAATGCATATGGTATTGTGCGGGTTGCATGTCTCATCACACGTCACAAAATAGTGAGTCGAAAGGATGCAGCCTTTTAATGTGCGATTCGTGTGCATTTTGCACATGCCGATGTACGGCTCACACACGGAGAATTCTGGGTTAGAATTTTAGTTTAAACAATTAAGTAAAAATAAATTTTGTCCAAAAAGATAATCTCTCGATTGATCTTTGAAAAATTCAAACCGAAGAAGAAGTCGAGCCGAGCGAGCGACAATGGCGATGGCGCGAGGCTTATCTTCTTCTCAACCCTGTAAGACCATGACGAAGTGTTTCTCATTATAAACACTTTAAAGTTTATTTTCACCACCAATGTGGTACATTTGCTTCTTTCAAAAAGCAAAAGAAAGATTTCATTTTCCCTCCAATTTTATTCCGTCTATTTTTCATTCACTTTTTATTAATAAACTCCATTAATCTCTCATATAAATGGAGAATGGATATAAAATGAAAGAATATATGAATAAGTGTGTGATCTACAAGCAAATATTAATTGCATCTGGATAAGTAGGTTTTTCTTTGAACTTTCCGTAGTGAACTTATATCGGATGCACTCGGTCAATCGGTAGACATGATATTGTTGAACCGCCGAACTTTGTTGTACACCTAGACAATACAAGTCACACAACTAACCTTTAAGTATTTATGGTTCTCACGGTTTTATTCGTTTCAGCCATGAACACTACTTGGTTTCATAAGTGCTTAGAGAATCGGCCTTTACCATCATTCTCTTTGAAGCGGCTTACATTTCACACTTACATAGGTGTTTTCTAAACGTTTAATCCTATAGATAAACTATTTGGTCATACCTGCCAAACTTAAAAACCGTTAAAAAGCTTTAAGCCTTAAAAGTTTTATCCTTATTTCTGAACATTGTCTTCATCACGAGAATAGATTGAGTTGTTTGACAATGTTGAACCATCAATCATAACTTTATTTTTCTCCTTGAACCTAGCTCTTGGGATCTCTAGTCTAATAGGTAGAGTTACCGCCATGATGGCTTCTAGACCTTAAACCCATTCTCCTTGATAATCTTTTAACTACCTCTCTAGTTAGGCCTTTTGTAAGTGGATCCGACACATTATCTTTTAACTTTACATAGTCGATCGTGATAATTCTACTAGAGAGTAGTTGTCTAATGGTGTTATATCTCCATCGAATATGACGAGATTTTCTGTTATATATAGTGCTCCCTGCCCTACCTATTGTTGCTTGGCTATCACAGTGTATGCGTATATGTGTCAACGATTTTGGCCAGAATAGAATATCTTTCAAAAATATTCGAAGCCACTCAGCTTCTTCACCGACTTTATCTAAAGCTATAAACTCAGATTCCATTATAGAGCGCGCTATACATATTTGTTTGGACGACTTCCAAGAAAATGCTCCTCCACCAAGATTAAATACATATCCACTTACGGATTTAACTTCAGATGATCCGGTGATCTAATTTGTATCACTATATCCTTCAAGTACTGCGGGATATTTGTTATAATATAAGGCATAATTTTGAGTATGTTTCAAATACCCTAAAACTCATTTTATTGTCATCAATGAGTTTAATTTGGATTACTTGTGTACCAACTAAGTTTACTAATAGCACATGTTATATCTGATCGCGTACATTTTATGATATACATCAAATTTTCCAATACTCATGCGTATTCCAATTGTGAATTGCTTTTACCTTTATTCTTTTAAAGTGCAAAACTCGCATCCATCGGTGTCTTGGTAATATTGAAATTTAAATACTTGAATTTATCAAGTACTTTTTCAATGTAATGAGACTGTGACAATGCTAGAACGTTGAGCAGTTTTATGAATTCTGATCCCTAAGATCACATCAGCAACTCCTAAGTTTTTCATATCAAATTTGCTAGCCAGCATACACTTAGTAGCATTTATGTCATAAATGTCTCTACTGATGATCAACATATCATCAACGTACAAACAAATAATGACTTTATGATTCGGCGTGTCTTTAATGTATACACATTTATCACACTCATTGATCTTAAATTCATTTGTCAATATTATTTGGTCAAACTTTGCATGTCATTGTTTGGGTGCTTGTTTTAGTCCATAAAGTGACTTAACAATTTTTCACACTTTTCTTTCTTTATCAAGAATAACAAAACACTCAGGTTATTCCAAGTAAATTTCTTTCTCCAACTCTCCATTCAAGAAAGCCATTTTCACATCCATTTGATGGATTTCAAGACCATATACAACTGCCAATGGAACTAACATCTGAATAGATGTTATTCTTATTATCGATGAATATGTGTCAAAATAATCAAGATCTTTCTTGTCTATAACTTTTGACAACAAGTCTTGCCTTATATTTGTCAATAGTTCCATCAGCTTTTATTTTTCTTTTAAAGATTCATTTGGAGCCTAAAGATATATTTCCAGGAAGAAGATCAACCAATTTCCAAGTGTGGTTGCTTAGGATTGATTCTATCTCATTATTGATAGCTTCTTTCTAAAATAATAAATCTCCAAAAGACATAACTTCTTTAAACATTTGAGACTCATTTTCAAGAAGGAAAGTCACAAAATTCGGTCCAAAGGAAGTAGATGTCCTTTGATGTTTACTACATCTTGGATTCTCTTCATCAAGAGTACTTTCCTTTGATTCTTCTCGAGGTCGTTTAGTTCTTTCGATTGATGACTCACCATCAATTTTAAGCATTGTCTGATTCTATTACCGTATTATCATGAATATTGAGATGTTCAGATTTGTGAACTAAAAATCGACATGCTTTACTGTTTGTAGCATATCCAATAAAAACACAATCCACAGTCTTTGGTCCTATCTTGACCCTCTTGGGTTTAGGAACTTGGACTTTGGCTAAGCACCCACACACTTTGAAATATTTTAAATTGAGTTTTTTTTTTTCATTTTCATATAGAATAGATTGTGTTTTGCTGTGAGGCACCTTATTGAGTATTTTATTTGCTATAAGGATAGCTTTCTCCCACAAGTTTTCCAGTAAACCAGAACTTATTAATAAGACATTCATCATTCCTTTCAATGTTTGATTTTTTCTTTTCAAAATTCCATTAGATTGAGGTGTGTAGGGGGCAGTAGTTTGATGGACAATTCTATTTTCTAAATATATCTCCTCAAAAAGAAATCCATACTCTCCTCCCCTATCACTCTTTATCATTTTGATCTTTTAATTCAACTGATTTTTAACTTCAGTTTTGTATTGCTTAAATGCTTCAACTGCTTCATCCTTACAGTTAAGCAAGTAAATATAACAATACCAAGTACAATCATCAATGAAGGTTATGGAATACTTTTTTTCACTACAAGATGGTGTTGATTTCATATCACAAATATCTGTGTGAATTAAGTCTATGTGATTGAAATTCCTTTCAACAGACTTATACGGATGTTTAACAAATTTAGATTCAACACAGATTTGACATTGTGATTTATTGCACTCAAACTTAGGCAATACTTCTAAACTAATCAGTTTTCACAAGGTTTTATAATTGACATGTCCCAAACGACCATGCCACAAATTGTTAGACTCAAGCAAGTAAGAAGAAGCCTCATCTTTATTCATTTCAACAGCCATTACATCAAGTTTGAAAAGGCCCTCATCTAGGTAACCTTTTCCAACATACATATTGTTCTTACTTATTACAACTTTCTCCGAAACAAATATACCCTTAAACCCATTTTCAATGAGAATTTATATAGAAACTAAGTTCTTCCTAATAGTAGGAACATGGAGAACATTGTTGAGAGTCAATATCTTACGGGAAGTCATTTTCAGGAATATCTTTCTACTTTCTTCTATCTTGATTGTTGCAGAATTTCCCATAAGGAGCTTTTCTTCAGGTCTAGCGAGAGTATAAGTAGAAAAAGCTTTTTTGACAACACAAATATATCAACTAGCTCCCGAATTAAACCACCACTCCTTTGAATTTCCAACTAGATTGTATATAGTGAGAATAGCACAACATATATTCAATCTCATTCGTTACTTGACTTATTTTCTTGTTTTTTGGAGTAACATCCTTAATAAGATTTTCACCCATCATTGCTGATTTTTCACACAACTTATTATCCTCTTCCATTTTAAGATGAATCACAAGATCATCCAAACTAGATAGTTGATTTTCAAGCATTCCTTCTTCAGGAACATGAGGATCTTTACTTGTGAGCCTTTGTACTCCAAGTGTGGTCAGCCAAAATGATATAATTTATTTCCAACTTTTTAAGTTCACACCAAAAAAATTCTCTAATTTCTTTGCCGGTGCATTTGCAGAACTTGAACGGCTTGATGACACAATAATAGTTATTATTGGAACAATACCATTCACAACCAAATCAATTTGTTGTTCAGTTTCATTCATCATTTTTTCTGTCAATCTTTGACACGTAATTTAGCATTACAAAATACTAACAATAAAGACTATATCTTTATTCAACTTTATTTCTAGTTAACGATGAAGTTTTTAATTTCTTCGAATCGTTCAACAGAATGAACTCTAAGTTCTGACAAAGTTTTTATATTCTTCAAATCAGAACGAAAATTCATATGGAGTAGAAAACTGAAAGATTTTAATCTCCAAAAACTTCAAATACAGATTTACAATAATTTTCTTAAGATTATTATTTGGGTGATAAATAAAATTTGTATTTAAAACTAAGTAAGTAGAAATAGGAACTTAAGCTATTTACGAAATATAGTCGAAGAAAAGAGATGAAGGTGAAATCTAGCCCACTGAATGTACAGTGTGTCCTTAAGAAAATTATTCCCCTCAAGCACCCGAGGTTGATGGAATATATCCTCCATAGATAGAATAATTAACTTTAACAGAATAATAGTATCACAAATTCTATTGAACGGTGAACCACTCAAAGGTAGTAAATCACACTTGAATTTAGAAGAAATATAGAAGTATATTTATGTTTCTTGTACTCAAAATGTACTCAAATTAGTACTTCATATTTGAGGAAGAATCAGATATTTATAGCCAAAAAATACTGCTTCAGAAAAAAAGTAAAGGTTCAGAAAAGTTACACTGTTTCAGATACATCAAGATGATGTACGTTTTGCACATAAAGAAGTGCGCATCACACATCCCATCGCATGCAAAACCAGTGAGACTACTCAAACTGAAAGTCATGTGCGATAGGACGTGCAAAATGCACATGGCATTGTGTGAGTCACATGTCTCATCGCATATCACAAAATAGTGAGTCAAAAAGATGCAGCCTTTCGATGTGCCATTCGTGTGCATTTCGCACATGCCTATATGCCGCACATGGAGAATTCTGGGTTAGAATTTTAGTTTAAACAATTAAGTTTAAATAAACTTTGTCCAAAAAGATAATCTCTCGATCGATCTTTAACAAATCCAAAGCCAAACTGAGCGACAACGATGGTGCGAGGCTTGTCTTCTTCTCAACCCTTTAAAACCATGAGGAAGTGTTTCTCATTATAAACACTTGAAAGTTCTTTTCCACCAACAATGTGGTACATTTTCTTCTTCAAAAAAGTAAAAGGAAAATTTTATTTTCCCTCCATTTTCCATTCACTTTTCATTAATAAACTCCAATAATAATTTGGGAGATAATAGAAAAACACCACCGAGCACCCCTGTACCAAGGAGAGGTCATGAAGAAGAGTTGGGAACGGAGACTCGTATAGAAGAATGTAGGGATAATGCAATAGGTGTGAGCCCCAAAATACCGATAACATTCGCTCTGGTGGTTGAGTTTATCAAAAAAGAACTCAAGTCTGGTTTGTTGGAGTTGAACACCCATCTGAATCACATCTACGGAGTGCCACCGGTCCTAAAGGGCCCAGATTCATAGAACTATTCAAATCTACCTTATAAAGCCAGTGCCGCACCAAAACCCATTCTGAAGAGGTTCAAGATGTCGGATATACCAAAGTATGATGGGAACATGGATCTGCATGATCATATTTTATCTTTCACAATGGTCGTCAAAGGGAATGATTTGACTAAAGATGAGTTCGAGTCGGTCATGTTCAAAAAGTTTGGAGAAACCTTATCCGGAGGAGCATTGTATGGTACTCTTTATTACCTAAAGATTTGATTGACTCGTTTAGTATACTTGTAGATTATTTCACCAAGGCGCATGTCGGAGCAATAAAAGTACAAACCAGAAAGGTGGATATCTTTAAGATTTAGCAAAGAAACACAGAGTTGCTTCGCGAGTTCATTTCCAGGTTCCAAAGGAAAAGGATGTAGTTGTCGATGGTGCCGGATGATTGAGCAGCAGAAGCTTCACGAAGGTTCATACCCTGATAGTTTGATTGCTTTCCTAAAGCTAAAAGAAAGTTTGACAGAATTCGAGGTCACAACTATTGGGTGGATGTCCACAATTGGTATGAGTCAAAGATTACTATCGCCAGATCCAAGATAATGTGCCCAAGGTATGGGAAGTTGATTCAAGAGCAACGAAGAGTCAATCGGAGTTAAGTCTAAAATCGGTGAAAAGTCAGTTCCAAAGTTGCTACTCCCCATATCTAACCGCTTCACAAACAAATTCAGGGAGGGGTCTGAGTTTTCAATCAACATAAAAGCCTCGGTTTAATAAACAGGGTGGTAAGGATTGTGGACACAAGGGACTGCATAATAGAGAGGCAATCAAGCCTTAGACTTCAGTTTTCGTAGTCAACAAAATTCCTCAACTGTCTGAATACTGCTTCAATGTGAGCCCAGCTCAGCTAGTTCCAGTTATACAAAACACAAAGAAGCCTGGTTCCCAAAACCTGTAAGATCGGATCCCAACACGAGGGATCAAAACCTTTGGTGCGACTACCACGAGACTTATGGGCACATGATCGGGGATTTCAGGCATCTTACGAAAGAAGTCACCAGACTTTTGAAGAATGACCACTTAACAGAGTTTTTAAGTGATAGGGCTAAAAATAATTACGGAAGAAAAGTCAAAAAAA
Organism: Jaltomata sinuosa; assembly: GCA_003996215.1. NCBI lineage: Eukaryota > Viridiplantae > Streptophyta > Magnoliopsida > Solanales > Solanaceae > Jaltomata > Jaltomata sinuosa. Next base: position 125,033 of record QJPP01004142.1, read on the forward strand.
CCAAGAAGTTGTCAAAACTCGATCTCCCTCGAAAGACAATCAACTAAGAAAGGGTTGGATATCATCGGGGAATATCCCAGAATAACTACCCGATGATGCTTTAGTAATATTTTATTTTGCTTACAATCGGTTTCTATGATCAATATATGTATTGTTCAGTACAGGTAGCTCGCTTGAAATCACTTGAGTAAGGATCTTCAAAGCAAAAAAGATCGATGAAGCCTGAACCGGACTTAAAGTCGTTGGTTAAAAACTGATCGATAAGCATCATAGGATCTTGTATGAAAAAGTTATGTTTTATTCATTTAAGCTATTTTTCATAAAAACACAACATCGTAATCATGATTTTAACCTTCAGAAAGGTTGATTAGAACCAAAGGCTACATCTTCTAAAACCATCTAATGGTTTCGAGGATGATAAAGAACAATATGAACTGTTCGGAGATGATAAAGGTTAAAAATAATCGATAACAATGAGGCCAAGAGTAAGACCATTTTTTACATGTATAAAGACAAATCTAAGATTCAAGCTGCAATAAACCCTGATAGCGGAAGACTCACAAGTGAAAGACCTTGGCAATAAAATTCTTATAGGACCAAAATCTTGATATAAACATTTGGATGCCGCAGGATGTGCGCTGCACTCTTTTTCTCATTGGATAAATGTAATATATACATGCGACAAAGCAAGAGAAGAACACATGGCATTGGCAAAGAATGTCGGAGGCAGCCGGGTCGATAGTTTTATGAGCTTCAAAGGCAACATCGGTGGAATATAGCTCTGATTCATTACTGAAGTCATAAGATGATTGTCATTGGAAAAATGTGGGAGCTTGTGTACTGAGGGTAAAGGAAAAACTTGTGTCCCGGTAGTACATTGAAAAGGACAGATATGTCTGATATGGTCGTACACTATCCCTATTGCGCCAGAGGAATATTAGATGACACAGCTAACAATTTTCTCACGTGGAAGGTTGTCACTGTGCATAGTGCTTTAAGGCTCGAGTGGAGTTTTCCTATTGATTAATGTGTAACCTTTGTTACCTATGAATAGTAGTCTTCATACAATTGTGAAGCATTCGATACTAAGCAATAAAAAAGTAATATATTATTATCCTTGTGCTCTAAACTTTTATATTTCATTAATTCTCTGCTTTATAGTATTCATTTACGAAATGATCTCGAATCTGAGCCTGATATTACTTTAACATCATCGAACCTAGAGCAAACAAACATCATCTGAGATCTGTTGCTCGGTCCGTCTTTATTTACTTGCTTATTTATTCTCACTTATTTTTTAACAAACATATTTAATCGCTTATTACTGAAGTAGTTAAATCAAAATTAAATGTGTGTCCTCATTACAAATTCAATTGTTCCGTTTTTCCGATAAACAAGGTTGTTATAACTGACAAAGCATACACGTGCACTAGTAACTAGTGTTCAGGAAAAAGTCATGTTTCTATGTTTACTAGAAGTTGTTGTCCATGCTATGCACATGCCCAATGTTGATACTCAAAAAATTTAAGATATGTCTAATTGAGATATGCATATATTATTTTATTTAGATTAATGAAATTCATATAAAAATATTTTAAGTTGTTAATTATTGTGATTTATAATACTTTTGATGTAATTTTTTATTGTGATTTATAATACTTTTAATATATTTTTTAAATATATAATTAATTATTAATTATTGTGATTTATAATACTTTTAATGTAAGATAAATAAATTAAAACGGAAAAGAATATAAGATTTTTCAAAGTGGGACCTGGCGAAGCAGACATGTCGTCCATGACATGCCCGCTTCAACTGGCGAAACTGTGACTTCTTATATAGGATAAAAAAATAATAGAATACAATTTTAATTGCAACATTCTTATTAATACTCTCTTATTATAAAATGAGATAATATGTTTAGAACCAGAAGAATTAAAAGGGTATTTTTGGTATGCTATTACAAAATGAAATATTTTAAAACTCTAGTACTAATTAAACTAAGATACATAAAAATGCAAATGGGTATATTTTAATAATATAAAGTTGTTGACTATATCAATATATTCTTTATATTCTTTTGTTCATACCAAAGCCCGAAAGACGCATTGGATTTGTGTACTGAGCAGATATTTCTGTGCCAATTGACATATTGACTCTCTGCCCATATGTATCTCCGCTGATCTGGCAGTCAACTATACAAGATATTTTGAAAAATCTACAAATAGGGAAGATACTTTTGCTCACACCAAATCCATAAGATAATTATTTCTCTTTTTAAAATAACAACCCTTTTTTTATTTCTCTTTTGGGAAAAGAAATAGAGTATGAGAGAACGACCTTTTTAAAACTTTGTACGTAAATTATGCAGAGGATAGAAATTCCAATCATAAAGTTTTGGTAATATAATTTTAAAATTAATGATCTAAAATAAAAATTAAATTATTATTAAATATAAAAATATATTATTATTTTTTTATCAAAAAAGAGTATCACATAATTGAGATGGAGGAAGTACATCAACTTACTTATTGTGTGGCAACCTTAGTTTGTCAAGGTTAATGTTATTTTCTTTGTTTCAACTCATGTGAAAGTATTTGTTTTTGAAACTAATTGTGATACCACTTAGCCAAACAAGTTGTTCACAAAATGAAATGAATAGAGCAGAAAAAAGACTAAGATAGAAGTGCTGGTAGAGTAGTCAAAACAAAATTAAGATTTTACTCGTAAATGTTTATAGTTTTATGAAAAAAATATCCTCCAAATATTTAGGTAAAGATATTCGGTCACTTGAAAATAAAAAAAGAATATATGCTGAAGAGGCGGCTTGGAAAAGCAGAGGGGAAAACTCAGCTGGAGCCTTGAAGCCCCTGCACCAGATTCTCTTTCACACACACACACACATATTTGGTGTTTGCTGTTCACTATTTTCTGTTCTGTGACACCAAATTAGTCAATGCTAATTCGATGGCTATATATAACCCTTTTCATTTGTCTGATAATCTTCTAACTAAGATTTTATAGCCCAACAATTTTCTCTTTCTCCTATACACAAATGACCACTTCATAGTTCAATTTCAGTGCAGTTTCAACCTTAGTGCTTTGCCAACAACAGAGGTGAGTTCACTTTCAAGTTTACTTAATTCTTGTCAAACTACCAACTCCATTCTGTGTGCAAATCCATTTCATTGTGGTTTCATCTTCTTCTTTTTTGCTTTTTTTTGCTCCCACCCTTTTTTCTCCCTTAGTGGCTCGAACTCATAACCTTCAAGTTTAAGTGACCTTAGTGGCTCGAACTCATAACCTTCAAGTTTAGTGGCTCGAACTCATAACTTTCAAGTTAAAGTGAGGGATGTTTACCATCCGAGCAACTCCCTCTTGTCTTGTGGTTTCATCTTTCATTTCTTGGTCTATCTTCTCTTCTACTGCAACGCTTGAGGTACCAGATTCAATCCAGAATTTTGGTATTTAGAAAAGTATAGAAAAGTACCAGAAATAATTGAGTAATTTTTTGTAAGTTGAATTTGTTTTGAATAAGTTTGAGGTGTTGCAACAATTGCAAGTTGGGGTCAACTGTATGAATCTTTGCTGTTTTTGTCACTCTATTTTAGCCGTCTCAGCCAAATGATGTAACTAGTAGCGAAGATTTTTACAAAATATAAAGAACTACACATACAAAGAAGCCAAAGGATTCAACATATAATATGTATACATAAAAAATAAAAAAATACCTATCAACACAATGTAACTTTACGGTGAAATCCCTCGAACAAGGATGATTCTGCCACTGGATGTAACGCGTGGCTAAGTGAGCACATCCAGACTAATTCTGTATCACAAAAATTCATTCTAAATTGACTAATTTTACACTATACAATCCTTTGGTTTACCAAACAGTAGTAGAAGTATCATTCTTTTCTTCTTCTTGCAAAGGATGGTGGGGAGTATACTTTTTTGAGTCTTAAATCTCAGTGATACATTCTGGATTTATCAAGACGTCATTTCACCACCCGAATCCTTACTTACAATATGTTGCTTCTTCTAGTTTGTTACTGGTCATTGTTGATTTTGGTTCTGTTATGTAGCCTTGACCTCAATAATTATCTAGAATTAGTTCTTTGGCTGTCCTTCCCATCTTATCTAGTTATGTGCAGTTTGTTTGTTCTTGACGTTAGCAGCATCGGGGCAATTTAATCAATCTTTATGGAGTTAATTTAGTTGAAGCTCGAGTCCACCTGCCACTTGAGGTTGTTTTGAAAAATAATAAATAATGTTCATGTAATTAGATACTTGCTTTGTTTCCTAAAGGGATAGAAAGGAGGGAGATGGAGTTGTAGCACTTTGGGCTGTGGTGTAGATTCGTAAGCGTAGTGGGGAGTGATACCTGAAGTTCTTGTATGTTACATGGGAGGATATGAAAGTGTATATTTGTAGGGAACTTCTACTCCTGCTCCTCTGGTGTTCCCCTATCCCCATCGGGGAATAGACCAGAGTTAATCACAGCATGGGAAATGTCTGTATCTCTTCGCAATCCAAATCTCAATCATGATACTGAGAAAATTGCATGCTAATTTTTTATGTTACCCTTTTCGGAGTGCTGTCTCTATTTCCACGAACATAATCGAATTGCTCATCCGCTCACCAGGTTCAGATGATCTATTCCACTCAGGTAAAAGGAGTCAGCCCGTTAGTTCGTTATCCTATTTTTTTGTGATATTTTCCTTTTCATTGGACCAGTTGAGGTAGTCAACATGGTAATCTTCGATGTCCAAATAATACATTAGTGCATTATGTGATTACCATATGTCGAAGGGCTGTGTGATTCTCTTTTCCAGATAAGGAAATGATTTCCAATCTATGCCTACAGGAAAACTAAGTATACAAGGAAGTTTTAGATTCCAACACATCATGTCTGTTCGTGTTAGACAATTATATTCTGATATGATTGAAAGAATTTGGAAGTCGATGCAAGCATTTCAATCTGGTGGGGAGGCACATTGGAAGGGAGAAAGCTACTATGCAACAATAGAAACACAGTCATACAGCTAACTCTCTTGGGAATGTTGAACATGACCTAGATACTAAGCTTCCGTAAAGCTTAATTGTTGAACTGAAGACCGTTCCAACCTTTCCAAGTCTACCAAAAGATTTAGAGAGTCTGAAGCTCAAGCTATGGAAGTCGTTAATAAGAGTCTGAGAACAAGTTTGGGAAACATGCAAATGAAACATTAGTTTGCCAGTCCCTCTCATTAAGCAGCCCTCTTAGAAATGGTGCAAGTAGTCATCTCTTAAAAAGGGCCAGGAAACTTGTGGCGTTGTAGCATTAAGGCCTCAACTCGACCCCAACTTTGACTCTGCTATGGTTACATTTTCCACAAGGAGAAGTTGCTCACCGTTTCCAATAGCTCAATTTGCAAGTGAAACTTCATCTGCAGGTAGTTATTCAAGCTTGAAGCTACATTTCAGAATCCTCTGAATTGGGCAAGAACCCGTGATTTTGTTAGAAGAGGCAGCACTAGTGCATCAGTGACCTTGCAGTATAATCTTAGAGGCTCAGCATCTCGTATATTGTCAAGTCAGAGTGAAGACTGATTCCATAAATAGATGTCTCTAGCTTCAAAAGATAAATCTCTAAAAGTCACAATGCTAGAGTCTGAACATTATAATAATTACAGCTGTTCAACTGGAGAGCTTCCATGAACTCGGGAGATTGATGACTCAATTTCTGAGCCAGATTGATACATTCTTGCAAAATGTACCCTCTACAAGCAGCAAACATCTCCCAGAATTTGGTGGAGAACAGTTCCACGGAATACCCGGTTGTTCTGGTATTGGATTGTTTGCGAGTGAATGTAATCCTCCACAGCTAACCAATCAAAAGACTTAAATTTTTGGTATTACCATCCAAAAAAACTACCATATTCAATCAATGATGTCTGGATATTATCGTCGCATTTCTAAATTCTAAGACAACCACAAGGCTGATGCAAATCCATGTGAAGAAAGAAAAGCCATTGGCAAATAAAGGATATGAAATGAATTTAACTGAATTTTTTTTTTCTCATTAAGGGTGTGTTTGGTATGGAGGAAAATATTTTCTGAAGATGTTTCCAATTTTCTTATGTTTAGTTGGTCCAAAATGTTCTGGAAAACATTTTCTCTAGGAAAATAAGTTCCTTAAAGAATAGAAATATGATTTCCCTAGTTGAAGTAGGGAAAACAAGTTCCATAAATAACATTCCGAGCTCATTGTCTCCTCCCCACCCTTAACACCAGCTTTATGGTATGTACTGTATAATGGAACTTGTATAATGAATGTGCCTTTTCTACTGCCTTTTGCAGGTATAAATTCTTCCCCATTAAAGAAGGTATTCTCACTGTCTCTTGATTTCTTCCTACTTTCTTATTTTTCTGGCTGGGTTTAGGAGCATATCCCAAGTCCGGATAAAGAAGGAAGATTGTGGTAGGTTGACGGCTAGTGTCAAAGTAGTCAATTTTTTATATCAACCTATCTTCAGTTTCTTCTCCGTAGAAGCTGCTGAATCATCCACTTAACCCGCTAAATACCAAGTATATATGGGAAATGAAGTTAAAATGTTAGCAGAAATCATGGTAGGACTTAACCTTATAATATTTAGCAAACTGTGGTGCTCTCGCTGTTGTTTTCTCCTTATGCAATGTGAAAAAAGCTGGCATACTATCTGTGATCTTCTTTGTGTAATTCCAATAGTATCTGCAGAGAAGTACTCTTGGAAATGGTACCATTACTTTCCCGTTTGACCCTTTCAGTTTAGATTCTCAATGCAAAAGGTTTAAGATTCTCAGACAATAATAATTGCATCTCAATTTTGACCATTTGGTAATTTTGGTATCTTGCAGGTGAGTGGAATGGACCTAAATATACCTACTCTTCAAGCACTTGACTTTCCCGGGAAAGAAGTTGGACATAAAAGCCTTAATACCAAATTACCTGACTTAAACTTGGAGCTTCCAGCTCTGACTGATAAGTTGGAACCAACTTCTTCCACAACTCAAAGTTTGGATTTGAAATTGTTCCTTGGCCATAACGAGCAGCCAAGTCCATTAAAAGCTGATTTTTGCCTTGCGACGCTGCTCAAAGACAAGCCTGGTAGCAGATGGGTCAAGCGCTTGAAATTGAGTGCTTCTAGATCCTTTTCTGTTGGAACAAAGAGCTCTAACATTTCAGGGAAGTCGTCTCATGAGAAAGCAAACAAGTCCCATAGCAAAATTTCTAGAGTTACCAAAACAGGTTCCGAACTTGCAGTTGGTAAACTTCATGGTGAAGAATTGATGGCTCATGATAGAACTCAGGCCTTAGCAAGGAACTCCGACTCTTCTCCTATGGACATTATGAAGAAAGAGCAAGAGTTATTGACTTCACTGTCTTGGATTCAAAGGTGGCTTCATAATAGACCTGCCACTGCGCGAAAGAGGCCTCAATCGGTGGTGGTTTGTCAGCCTCAAGACTCAAAGTTGGAACTTGGTGATTTCCAAAAGAAGCAGGCCCCAAGCATTGCTGCCATGGCCCTCATGGGGAAGGCAATAACTGGATTTCAACCATGTGAATTCCAAAAAAGAGGCTCTTATGTAGTTTGGAACACAGTAGTTTCTGAAACACATAGCAGCAACAGTTACTGTGCTTCAGGTTAGTCCTCCAGGCATTGCGGATGTCCTTGTTGATCAGTCTATGCATGATGAGGAGAACAGTGCTCTGTCTTAATAAGTGATCATGCAATCAATTGCATTTTGGAGTTTTAGTGTCGATTTGTTGGTTCTAGTAAGTACATAGCTTTGTTTTAGATTTCACTTCTTGTGTTTGCTTAGATGGGATTCTCTTTGTATATAACCAGTATGATGAGAATGCCAGACACCTTGTTTCTTGAACAGGCCAATCATCTGGCTGCTTTCATCAGTGCGTGCAAGGGATCTGGATGCTGCTGCAGTTACGTGCTAAAGCAGTTTGGTATTTTCTATTTGGCTGGTAGGCAATGAGATCACTGTACAATGTTCGTCGGAGTGGCTGAGTATCAGTTCATCGGAGTTGAACATGCCAGCTTTACTTTGTTGAAGACACTGAGTGACTTCCTGCTCCTCTCTTCCACTTGTATAAAGTTTTTCCTAGATTGAAAATTAAATAATGAGCAAAATCTGTTTTACTAGATTAAAAGTTCTCTTCTCATTTTCCATCCCATGTTTTAGTGTCATCTGCATGCTGACTTTCATGATTGCAGAATATAGTTGTTTGTAATTGTTGTTGCCCTTCTCATGGTATGCATCATTTTCAGTATCATCATGCATTCTCTCTAGTTGTTTATAGCTTGGGCTTTTTGGTAAGTGTGGCATAGCCATCTTCCTGAAGAAACCTGGAATATTAAATCTTGAAACCATGCAGGTGGTCTAAACTGAAGACTTAAATATCTCTTTTCTTGTCAACATTTTGATTCTTTTAACGTTTTCACTCACTAGTGTAAAAGTAGTGTCTGTTCATACAATTAGGGAATGTTGGCTCTGGTCTAGATTTCAATTCACTTACTCGCACATGATGTGCTTCAGCATTCCCCGACATTTTAAAAAACAAACAGTTTCCGCACCTCAGACTGGATTCCACAACTGAAAAAAATTATGGGCTCTTTATGTTTCCAATTGCTAGTGTGGATGGTGTCTTTCTTACAAGCAGAGTATCTTATACTGCATAGTGTGTGTAGTCTACATTTCAGTGCTGAAAAAAAAGGGTCAGTAAAGGAATTCCTGGTAAATCGCCCCTTGTAAATCAGCAAAGACTAAATTCATCTGGATAACAAACAAATAAGGTTACACTATGCCACTATCCCTTCTAGATTCATATGGTTGATTGGGCTTTTGCTTTAATGATGTGCATCTGTGAAGAAAAATTCACAATCATGTTCTCAGAATTATTGCCTTTTCAATCTCCTGATATAGTCCGTCTTATATTTGATGTCTATTTTACCTTATTTTTTTGTATTTTCTCCAATCCCAATTGGTATCTTCCCCTCCGCCAGTAGAGAAGCAATCTCAGGTTCTCTGCCATCATTTAACTATCCTGAAGTGGGAGTAGATCAGGTGTTTGCTGTCCATTTTGTACAAGAAACATGTACTAAAATCAAGGATGATTTTGCTAGAATGACGAAAATGAGTACTGAGTTGTAGGTTCTTCAATGCATTTAAGAAAGAAAATCAGAGAGTTATGTCTTAACAATGCAATGAATAATCTGTGTGATCTTTCATTTTACGCCTCTAATTTTAATATTTGTTTCAAAATTATTCTCGGTCATACTTGGATTGAATTTCTTGTCAAAACTTTTTGGTTAAAATTGATCCCCGAAATTGTTTGACTCACACACTTGACACGAGAGGCTTATATTATGAAACATTTTAATAGTATATTGCCTCTCTACCTTCACAAAGTAGGGGTAAGGCTGCATATACACCACCCTCTCCATATTTCACTTGTGGGATTACACTAGGTATGTTATTGTTGAGGTTATTTGGACATTTCTCCTCAGTGGATAATGGATTCAGTGCATATGTAGTTGTGATGTTTAACTGGCATGCATGCATCTTCATTTTGTTGTTTCCATGTCCAAAACACACATATTGCAGGGGTCTTGGAACTTTTCCTTCTAGGAAAATGCTGCTGATCTCTGAAGATTTCAAAATATAATCCACTGGAAATGTGTCTAATTTATAAGAATAAAAGAAGGGAAAAGACATCAAAATCACCCTAAACTATACTCGAAAAGTCGAAGACACACTTAAACTATTGTAACGAACTACTACACACTTATACTACTTAAAAGTAAATTTATTTCCACCCTATAAATGTTATACCACTTTCATAAGGTGAAGTGTTCCACACGCGCATGACACGTCAGCATCACAAAAAATACAATAAATTTATTATTTTCATTACATTTTTCTTTTTCTTTTTAAATTAAACCTTTTTCATCTAATTGCACTTCAAATTTCATCTACTGTGCAATTTTTCCTTTCTCGCTTTTTTTCTCTAGCTTACAAACTCCATTTTTGACCGCCATAAATGGTGGGCTTATCTCCAAATCATTAATGAAACATTGAAGTATCCATACCACAAGAGCTTAGCAAGTTACAAGGCCAAAAGCTTCATTAGTGACTTTAAAGGAATTAATGGATGGGGAAGAAGCACCTTACAAGAATTGGCAAATATTGACTACTCCATAACAAAAGTATGAGCTCCTCGCAATGTTCCGATTCTTTTGATATATACCCACTCAAAACGGAGCTTGTTTGCGGAAACTCAATTTTCAAATTTTGAAGCTTAAGCTTCGTTCATGGCTGCCAATGGTGTTTTCAACTATCTTCTTCATGTTCCAGACGTTGTTAAGCTCGATTTCAATTTCAAACCATCAGTAACCAATAATTTTTGAATTCGAGTTTCAGACCTCAAGCATTTCACAAATTCGACATTTCGAGCAACCAAAAAAAAAATGGAAGTTGTAAAACTTTATCACCTCCAAGCTTCTCTAATCAGTTCCTAAAACGATTTTGGAGCTCCAATCTATCATGTAAAACTGATTTCAAAAACACATAAGCAACACCCAAAATTTCCAATCCGCAACTTTCAAACAATGAAGAAACCAGCAGTTCATTCTTCTTCTTTCTTTTTTCCAGCTACAAACACTCTCCCAAAATCAATATTAAGAGCAAACCCATGGTAGATCTGAGCTCATTGGAGTGGAGCATGAGATTTTGTGTTGGTGGTGATAGGTTGGGTGATGAAGAGGTGTGAAGAAGAAGAGGTATGGGTGGGTGGGGTGTGAAGAAGAAAGATGTGAGGAGGTGGGGGGATTTTGACTTTTTTTTGGTTTTAATTTAGTCTCAAACGCGCCTATTTTTTATTTTAATAAAAATAAATTGCCACATCAACTTTAGGAGGTAAATAAATTTATTTTTAAATAGTACAAGTGTATATTAGATCGTTACAATAGTTTAAGTGTGTCTTCGATTTTTTAGGCATAATTTAAAATGAATTTGATGTCTTTTTCCAATAAAAGAATAATGCCACTTAATTAGTCTATTCTAGATTAAGCACTTTGAGACTGTCATCATCCATATTTTGGAATAAACCGGGAGGTACTTTTCCGCTTGTGGCATTAGTTGACATATCAAGAAATTGAAATCGATATCAATTGTTGTTATTGGCAATTGAAAAATGGGGGTAAATTCCTCAAAATGATCATTGAACTTATAGAAATATCTCACTAAAGTAATTTCTTGAATAATATGACTACTGAATTTGTAGAACTATCTCACTAAAGTAACTTTTGAATTATTATTTTTAACAGAGTTTTCTTTTTAATCTTATGCCCATTATATATAATTTATTTGACCCATTTATATAATTGATTAATGGGTATTGCGTCTAAAAACGATACCTAAAATATTTTTTGTACAAACTTCCATTAAAAATTCAAAATTCAAAAAATTCAGCAATCATATTGTCCAAAAAATTTTAAAAGTTACTTTAGTGAGTTAATTCTACAAGTTTAGTGACCATTCGAGGAATTGATTCAAAAAATAGGTAAGATAAGAGGGTGCGTAAGTATTTACGCAAGTAACGTGTGATAACTAGTCAAGTTATACTGAGCACTCAAATAGTTCATCTCTTTAGTGCCACCCAAATTTCATTATCATCTCTCATTCCAGGTACAGAATAAGTAGGTTCTGTGTTCAACTACATTTTATAGACCTTCAGTTGTTTCTGGAAACGCCATTACTTCATATCATCTCCAGTGTTGTCGGAGTAACTTATTTAGAGAGTGGTGAAGTCCAATGCAAACCAAGCGATCTCTGCATATCACCTAACGTCTAGCACTTTGTATCATTTTTAAACAAAAAATGAAGAGGATATCAACATCTATGTATGTAGAACTGATCAAATACTATATCAGGTCACCTCCTTCCGGCACAAGAGCTGCACCACTTGATGAGATGGTTAGTGTGAAGCTCTGAATACTCACCTTTCAACTTTCCACGGCTCAACACTAAAAGTAAACTTCAACATCAGCCATTTAGATAAAAAATCCACTAGACCATTTCATCACTCGGTCACAATCTTTCGGGGGAGGGGAGGAGTGAACTCATTTGGAATTCTAGAGACACCTACGGGAAGGACATCCAGTATCAACATCAAAGATAAGTAGAGATAAATTACTCAATTAAATAGCCAAAATAGTCAATATTAACTGCGATCAAAACTATAGCTCAAAATGGCCTTATAGCCCATATGTCATGATATTTTCCAAATTAAGCTTAGAAATGTCTAAAACAAGTAAGCCCCTGCAAGCGCTCTATAAGCAAATGAATTAACGCTATTAAGTGTTGGTAGCCCTGGTGTAAATCTGCTGGCTAGCATGAGCAGACACCATCCTGATCGAACCTCTAGCCATCAAATCTCTGATTGCCTTCCTAGCAAGTGATCCACTAATCTGGACATTCAATCAAATCAACAAATTAGCAAAACTACAATGACATAGCGTAAATGTGTTGACTCAAATATTGCTGCCACTGTCGACCAAATACTGAAAACATTAACAAAAACAAACAATTTTACGACCAAAACTTAGCATGATGATATGCATATGACAAACTACACTAACAGACCATTAAATATTAGTTCATCATTCTATATGGCATAGGCTTTGATGGTGGTTATCCTATTTGTGCTATATGTTCTAACATGAACAGATCATACAACCAAGCAGATACCGTGACACACAATGCCCTCCAGGAGACATCCATAAGGCCTTAATGACTACATATTAGAAATCCACCAACACAAGGAATATACATCATTAGATGCACATGTAATACTAGTGGAATCCGTCATGATACTGATTGAAACTCTATAATCCACGAAAAGGAAGCAGAACCAACACAAACATCAAAGCAGTACAGAAACCAAACATCTAATTGTCAAGTTAATTACTACCTATGTCCCAATATTTGTGAAGGGGTTTGGAGTAAGAAGGTAAAGACACTTAATTTGTCTATGAATTTAGATATAGATAATTCAAATATTAAAAGAAATTATATATTTGAAGACTAACGAGAAGTACTACAAGTCAAACTAGCTAATGATTCAAAATACTTTAAAAAATGAGAAAATTATAGTCAACGAAAAATTGCTAGACTCCCCAAATAGTAAGACCTTCACATAAAGGGACGAATGGAGTATTTGTTGGAGGAGCATCAAAAATAACATTTGAGTTTACAATTTCTAAGACTATCAAGGGCGACTTAAGACAAGATGTCCACTAGGTAATGGCACTTACTTAAACCACTCTACTACCTGAAAACTCATAATAGTTCACACTCCTGCTATATCAAATATTATAAAATCATCATTAAAGCAATAAACACTTAACATCAAGGTCCAGATCATGTTCACGATGCACAGGACAGATGTAACGCCTGGGCAGCGGACTACTGTTTACCTTTACACATAGAGGAATATAATGTATACTTGGGCTAAGTTTGCACCATTAGTGGTTGCTGTGATACTCCAGATCACGAACCTAAAATCTACTTTACTATAAACATAGTCTATACATTTACGAATACGACAATAGATCTAGTATGGAATAGACAATATTCCAAAGAAAAACAGAAGCACCAAATCAATCACGGGAAAATAGAAATTAGAAAGAAAAGAAATACCCTGAGACGATCGGAGAGGACAGAAGGAGTGATGAGCTTGTACTTGGGAGCTTCAGAGAGTAGCTTATCGTATGTAGACTTGTCGAACAATACCATGTTGTTCACCTTTTCCTTTTGCTTTCCCTTGCTCCACTTCTGCATTCATGTATAAGTGTAAATCTACATAAGTACCTTTAAGATTCTCATCGGATAATCATATATAGTTAGAGAAAAAGATGACCTTCTTCTTCTGCTTTCCACCACCGGACTTTGCTGGCTTGGAAGATGGAGGTGGAGCCTGTGCCTTCTTTGGAGCCTACAAAAAGAATACAAAAACTCAGAAATTGAAAAACAAAGTTATGTACAATTAACAATATTGAAGATGATTGCTCGGCGCACCATTGATCGGAGAGTCGGAGGAGATCGGCGGAGTTTAAGGCAGAAATGAGAAGGGAGATATGGCTATATAAAAAAAACCTAATGAGATTTCTACTAGGATTTTTATTTGGATCAAAACTGTAAACAGCATCAGGATACAGAATGTTAGATAGCTGGGCTTCCTAAAGGGCCGTGTAGCCCAATCTACATCTTTATGGAATCAACTAAGGCACGTAATTCGCAAATTAATCACCTTTTAAGAGAGTGTCATAAAATGGCCATTCGGTCAAAAAATTAGCACCATAAACCCCATAATTATTTTCCTTAAAAATAGTAAAAAAAAAAAGAGAATGTTTCGCAAATAGTAAATATGAGCTCATAATTAAGGAGGAGATAACAACAATTTGATAATTACCAACGATAGCAACAAATTCGATAACATATTGTCATTTTAAATGTATTTCACGCATTTTGTAATAATGAAATACAAATACAAATTAAATATGGGAGGGTAAATTTTGGACAACAATTTGAGTTAAAAAAAGGAAAAATCTTTAATGAGTCCTAATTTCTACTAATATCACGCGTGTGATCTGAAAAAATTAATGAAGATTCAGTTAAAAAAGGAAAAAATCCATAATGAAGGTTTCATTTTCAAACAAGAAACTTGAATGAAAAAAATTCAAATAAGAGAAATATATTATTCCAAAATCCATATTTCTTCATCAAAGTGCTGGTTTTTCATAATAAGTAAAATTTAATTGGAAGATCTTTTTTTTTTGAAGTTAAATTTTAGTATTGAAATAAAAGAGAGAGGTGAGAGAGGAACCAATTTTTATATGACATACTTAAGTTGTATTTCTATATGACATACTCACTCAGATACAATTGTATCAAATTGTATTTACATATTTTGTATATTAAAATTTGTATATTACACCGTTGAATTTGTAAGACAAATACATATTGAACAAGTATATGTATATATACTGAAAAATCATTACAAATTGCATTTGTATATTGCAATTAAAAACAAAAATACAAATACATAAATACATATTGATACATATACAACTCTTCCACTAATGATCTATTTGGAAAACCACCTGGTAATTTGAATTGGTGTAATTACTAGGGTAGTAATTACCAGCCTAGTAATTACAACGACTTGTTTGATTGCCACAATGTAATTACAGTGTAATTACAAATGTATTATTTGGTTGCACAAGTGTAATCACATGGTTATATTAAAATTTTAAAATAAAAGCTAATCAAAAACTAAAATTTATACTAAACAAATAAGGGCCTTTATAAATGATATTAAATTAAATATTTAAGATATATATATATATATATATATATATATATATATATATATTGTCTTTTAAAATATATTAATTAATAAACATATATTCTTAACTAATATTATAAAAAAATAATTGATGTATATTTTTCAAATTAGTATATTTTAATTAAATTAATCATAAAAACTTAAATTACATGATTTTTAAGAACATCATGAAATACATGTTTAGAAAAAAAGATTAATACTATAAATATAATGTCATAAAATTATTAAAACATTTGACAAAAAGATAATCTATCAATTCTAACTAAAAAATGAATGACTTGCAATATGAAATATCAAGCCTATACTAGTAAAACAACTAAACTGGAACTGAAAATATAATACAAGTTCAAAATTCAAAACAAAAAAATTAACATAATACTCTTACGTCAAATTTCAATATAACGTATCTAAATATGATTAAAAAGAAAAAGAAAACTTAAGTATATAACCTTATTCAACAATGAATTCTACTTTAATTTAAAAATTAGAATACTAACTAAATTATGCTAAATGAAAAAATAAACATAAAATAAATATAAAATAGACAATACGAACAATTACATGGAATCACAAGAAGTAAAGGTTTGGAAATGAGGAGGAAATGAAATATAAATAATAAAAAATAAAAAATATATATTTTAAAATTATTAAAATAATAAAAATAAAAATAATTTAAAATAATAGAAATAAAAAAATAAATTAAAACGAAAAAATAAAAATAAAAATAAAAATAAAAAAGGGCAAAATTATAATCAGCTTGTAATTATACCATGTAATTACCAGCAATTCACGGCTCCCTCCTGTGAATTGGAGAGTGTAATTACCCCCTGCCAATTACACTCAATTACATATTGACCAAGTAATTACCTGGCCAACCAAACATGTCAAACTGTGTAATTACACCCAATTACACCAAATTCAATTACCAGGGTAGCTTTTCAAACAGGCCCTAAATATAATTTACATTTGCATTTGTATATTACAATTGAAAATTAAAATACAAATACCTAAATACATATTGATACATATACAACTCTTTCACTAAATACAATTTACATTTGCATTTGTATATTACAATTGGAAATCAAAATACCAATACCTAAGTACATATTGATACATATACAACTCTTGCACTATACAAATACAATTGAAGAGTGAAGGAAAAATAATAAAATAAATACAAAAATACAAAAAAAAACTCCAAATGTATTTAGAACATAGATCTGAAAAAATGAATTGAAAATTGCCATTTTAGATCTCAAAATGAAACTATGAATGTATTTAGAACTCGGGACACTTGATCTGTCTCATTTTTGATAATTTTTGCTCTAAGAACAAACAATGACGTACTATTTCCAATTACAAAAACAATAAATCCTGGCGACTCCTTCGAATCTTGTCATCCCATCATTGAAAAATTTCATTATAGATAAAGCAGACTTCCACCCCAACTAACAACTGTAAATTGAATACAATAATGGAAGATAAGGAAAAAGTAATAAAATCGACACGATTTTGAGAGAAAAAAATGTTGAAATCGTGAAGAAAATTATAATGAGAAACTGTAAATCGAATACAACAATGAAAGATAAGAAAAAACGTAATAAATTCGACACGATTTTGAGAGAGAAAGAGGTTAAAATCATGAAAAAAATGGTAATGAGGATAATGGTGAGATTTTGAAAAAGTAAGAAAAGAGGTTGAATTCAAAAGGAAGTGGAGAGAAATTAGGAGTCTAATACTCCTCCAAATATATTTGGAATATAACTGATGGACCCACTATAAATATTGCTATTTTTGTTGTGGATAGTAAATATTTCAAGGGATAATTTTAAATATATACAATAAAATAATTAGTTTACAATAAATATAGCCATGTTTTTAATTACAAAAAAAATAGTTTGGAATACTCCTCCAAATGTATTTGTTCTAATACTCCTCCAAATGTATTTGGAATATAACTAATGGACCCACTATAAATATTGCTATTTTTGTTGTGGATAGTAATTATTTCAAGGGATAATTTTAAATATATACAATAAAGTAATTAGTTTATAATAAATATAGCCATATTTGTAATTACAAAAAAAATAGCAAAAAGGTCAAAAATCTCGCGTTTTGACCGTGGCTAAACGGTATAAAACCGTGGCTAAATGACCCCCCTTTTTTTGATAGCTAATAATTTTATTAATTTTATTAATCAATAAGGAAAATCCATATATAACTTCTAGAACATTGTATATGCAATGTATATATAATGTATCGATATTGTATAAATAGTTGTGTAGTGTATAAGTAATGGATCGATATTGTATAAATCATGTATAAACGTGTATCGATATTGTACAAAAGTTATGTAATGTATCAATATTGTATAAATAGTGTATAAACATGTATCGATATTGTATAAATGGTGTATAAACGTGTATGAATATTATATAAATAATTATGTAATGTATCGATATTCACATTTATAAAAAAAAATTAAAAATCATTTTTTTAAAAAAAGTTGAAAATCTTTTAAAAAATTCCATCACATGTGCTGCTATGAACATTATTTTTCTCTAATTCTTTCACTTGCGTAACCGCTTTGTATAGAAGTAATTCTTATATAGGCTACATATGGCCAGTGGTTAAACAAACAATCACCGTTTTTCTTTTTCTCAACCCATCCAGCTCCCCTTTTCGGTGAAATAAAAGCCAAAATTTCACCACGCCAAAGGTGTCCATAATCTTTTAGAGGGTGTGGGGAGGAAAGAAAAAAAACAAAACAAAATATATTTTTTTAAAAAAAAGAGCAGACTACTAAAATACGAAAATATGACTTCAAAATAATAGGAAATACATGTTCTGAAAAAGCAGTGAAGAAGAAGCACTATTACTTTGGGAAAGGAGTGAAGAAGTAGCGAAAGTGCACTTCTGGTAATGATTTCGGCTGAATGGCCAATATAGTTAATAAATGTGTTTTCTTAAGTGAGCTATTTTTTGTGTAAGAAATTTAACTCAATGGATATTTTATTTAATTTTTTCTTATTTCAAAGTGTTGTTATGATTTATAATTAAGGGCTTAGATTTATTATGCCATGTAGTACATTCTCTCTTTTCTAACTTTCAATCTTTAATTCCCATTTAAAATTAGCAAAAAATTGAAAAATTGGATGATAATTGTTTCCTGCGCTTTCGTACACTTATTAAATGTTTTTAACAACTTCCGCTATATTTTTTCAGTTGCATCATTATCTCTTTCATATATTTTTTTAGTCAATTTGCTGACCTTTTTCCCTTCTATTATCAAAGTTATAGAATACACTAACTTGTTCTTAGAGTATTCCTTTTGGTACTTATATAATTAATTAATATATTCATGAAAATTTCATCAAATATTGAATTTTGTTGATTGAATTTGATAATGGATATTAATTTTCTTTCACTGAAATGTATATAAATTTGCTAATGAATACGAACCAATATATACTAATGTATAATTATAAAAAATATTAATGCAAACAAATGTATATTTATTTATTAGATGAATACATATCAATGTATACCAATAAGACCAATATTAGTTTAAACAAATGTATACAATTTTATTAGGTGAATATGAACTAATGGATTTAATTTCGATTTAGATAAATGTATATAAATTTGTTAAGTGAATACACACCAATATAAACCTATGCAAAATTAGAAAGATACTAATGCAAATAAATGTATATCAATTTATCAAATGGATACGAATCAATGTCTTGACTCTCTCCAACCCGAACAATGTCGGGTTCAAAGTACGAAGAAGAGTGTGTCCCACTTTAGTTACTCTTAATTTACCTTCTTATTTTGATCTTTTTGTAACATTAACTTGAAGTCAATGATCATATTCTTAGATTTTGTATTTGTCATTGAATTCTTGTTTCTCTAATAATAAATTTTTTGTTGATTTTAAAAGTTGTTATGAAATTCACTAAACAAATAAGTATATTAGTAAGGAAGAAAAATAATTAAATTATACTTTTTTTGTTTAATGATAATGAATTAAAATTATCATAAAGAAATCAAAACAAAGGCAGTAAACATAATATTCAGGGACGGCTCAAGCATATTAGTTACCTAAGGCCAGAATCAAACGGAGGCTTTAAATTTATAAGAAAAAATAATATTTTTTTTATAAAGTCTATTTTTTAAAATTTCTTGAGATGCAAAGTTGTAAATTATTTTTTTATAATCAATTTCTTGTAATAATTCTTTTTCAATTATAACTAATGCATTTAATCTTTCTTGAGACATAGTACTCTAGATATATAATCTATTATTGCTAAAAATAAAATAAAATGAGGCCCCTCAAATTTGGTGACCTAAGACGGTTGCCTTCATTTTATTTTTTTAAAAAAAAGAAGAGTAGAGACAACACTGATAATATCATAAACCACGACGAAGATTAGTATTATGATGCGAAACATTAAGATAAGCTTATTAAATTATTGCAAATGTAATTAACTTACTTTAGAGTGTCATGTTATTTTTTCAATACAAAATATAAAAATCTAGGTGAAATGTACTTTTTAGTTAATTTGGGAAAAAACTAAATGAGACAAAAAATAACAAAAATAACTTTTAAGTGATAAACTTAAAGTTAGATGATTTTACATGGTATAAATAGAAAAAAGTTTTTTGTGTAATAGCCCTTAAAGTTGAATGATTTTTACGTAATAAAAAATAGAAAAGTAACTTTGATATTGTTTTACAAGAACCAATCCAGGTAATTAACATCATGCTTATACTTTGATCTTCCATGAAAGATAAGGGTACCATTATTAAGCTGAGTCTGAATCTGTCCTTGGAGGAAATCTTGCAATTAATTGATGCTTGCAATGCTATTACGTCTTCTTTTGAAGTAAGTCACGTCAGAGTAGTTGTTTTTTAAAGGACATCATGTGCTGGTGCCTGGTTGGTATCTAAAACTGCACCTAATATCCAAGACATTCAAATTGGTACCAGTACCAAATATATACGAAAAAAAAAGCTTTTTTTAAGTCCCTTATGGACGGACGTTAAAATGTTAGACATTGTACATTTATAAGGATTGATCGATGCAAGTGAATAGTGAAAGTTACCTATTTTAAATCTAGGTATGTCAAGGAGCATCAGATATTTGCTCCAAGCTGTATTTGAGCTCTAACAACAAATATCTTCAGACTTCAATCTACATTAATCGAGTTTCTTAACAACCGTGCAGATCCAGTCGTAAAAAGCAGGATACATAATAGGTATAAATAAATCATACAATCTACAATCAGACATTTAGGAAATAATTGGAGAAAAAAATACCACATTGTCATACACTAGGAAAGACAACCTAAAAGATCAAACAAACAGAGAATAGAATTGGTAACACTTAGATATATTGCCTCCATAATATTATGTACTTTTGCTCGGACTTTTTGATGCTGCATTTTCCACCTCGCGGCTCTGGTTCGTTTTCTTTTCTGCCTCCAAAGTTTTCCTTAGAAGACGGAGCTCTTTTATGTAGTAGTGAAGTCTATCTATGACCAAAGCAAGAAACAATGAAAATCCTGCATTTGTACACAAGAAAAAGAAGACATTATTTTACGTCATATACCAAAGATAGTCTGCTATTTTAAAAAGTATTAGAAGTCCTCTATATTTTCTATGAAAAGCCTGTTAGAGAATATTAGACTAAAAGAACATGCTAGCATGATTAAATATTTATCCAAAATTAACTTATATATCCTATATAGATCTTTTTTCTTCCAAATATAATGTTACGAAGGAAACATGTAAACAGTTGTAAGACAAGATTCACTCAAGAGTGAGGCTTCTAGGAGGTGATTAGCCAATAGAACTTGATCAGTTGGATTGACCGTCCCAGAATCGGATGCACGATTCTGCATTAGAGTGACATTGAACAAGATTGAGACTAAATATATCCTATATAGATCTTTTTTCTTCCAAATATAATGTTACGAAGGAAAAATGTAAACAGTTGTAAGACAAGATTCACCCAAGAGTGAGGCTTCTAGGAGGTGATTAGCCAATAGAACTTGATCAGTTGGATTGACCGTGCCAGAATCGGATGCATGGTTCTGCATTAGAGTGACATTGAACAAGATTGAGACTAAAACAACGAATAAGGTTCCTCCAGCACTCTTTACTATCACAGGTCCCTTCCCTTGCTTCGATCTATCCAATGCCATCAAAACCGGTTTTCTTAAAGGGGTTCTGAATATGAGGGTCAATATCACGGCCACCTCAAGAAATACAAGCGCAAATAATGGTTGAATCATCATTGTCGTTAATTATTAAAAAACACAACTTTTGTTGTTGTTGTTGTTAATGGTGATGATTTATTAGTGAGGTAAGAGGAAAATATTTAACTCAAGCTCTCAAAGCATGTTAGTAACAAGATGTTATCTGTAAATACTTAGGGACTAAGAAGCAGCAAAGAATAAGGGGGAAAATGTTTGTGCTTTCCCAACTTATTTACTTGTGGTTTGGTTTAGGAATGTGTGTGGTGACACGTAAATGAAGCCTTCTTTTATTGAAACTCTGAACTCGTCAAAGGGAAGCCTTTTGTTTTGGTTGCACGGCCCGTTTATGTTTTTTTCATACTTGTTATTTATAGTCTACTAACTTTTTAAAATAAATTAGTTACTAATATAAAAATGCGAGTAATTTAATTTAAGATTCTAAAATGTTTCTACTATAAAAAGTAGACAGTTTTTCATTCCTTCCTTTTTTTTAATAAAGATCTTTTACTTTTTTTCTACAAACTACTCCCTCCGCTTCATATTTGTTATTCGTTTTCTCCTTTACATGCCTCTTAATAAAAAAAGTAGTTTTACTAATGTATCACTTAAGAATTTTTTTTGAAACTTTACAAACTTGTACACTTTAAAATAAAATTAATTGTCAGGGTGAAATGAGATAACTAATTCTGTCTTGATTTTGTAATTTGACAAATAATTTGGAACAACTATTTTTAGTAATGTGAACAACTCACTAATATGGGATAGGGGAGTACAATATTTCCTTATAAACCTTCAAAAAGGTACTATATTAGTATATTTGTTTGAATTTTTTTCTCTTTGTGTTAAATTTTTCACCGAAAAATAAAGGATATCTTTTCAAATTCATTTGATAAGAAATTTTGATACAATTTAGCTTTTCAATGATTATTTTATATGGATAAGCTTATGCGTAACTCACATTATTCTAATATTATTTATACAATTTTAATTTATTTGTACTTATTAATCCATCGGAAAACTAGTATAGGTTAAGAGTTAGTGTTTGAGTTTACCACTTTCAACCAGTTTTAGTTACTGTCTTTTTTTATCAGGGTATAAAGCATTATCAGGGATAAATATTTGCAAGCAAGAGTTCATCTTATTGGAACTTTGATTATTTTAGCTTTTATATTTTAAGTATTGTGTTCTAAAATTTACTCGTGACTTTTATTAGAAAATATATTTAAGAGATTTAACATTATTACTTATCCTTGTGTATAATTTTTATTACTCTTTTCCGTCATGCAAATATAGCTATTTAATTGTATTAATTATCTTATTTGACATAATCGAATAGAAAAAAAGGAAAATCAAACCAACTCAAATTTATTTGGTTCGGGTTAGATTGCACTTTTTCAAGAGGGACCAAAAATTGAAAAGCCGGAGGCACATCCCTAATATCTACATAATGTTAAGTGAGTACTTTATGTCTTTTTTCCAGTCTTTCCATATTCGTGTCATCGTGTGTGAATTAATTAGGTTAAAAATAATATGGAAAAGCAATGAACTGTATAAAGTGGCTCTATTCGACAAACTTAACCTTCATCTCGTGCCTTCTTCATTTTCCTCACCCAACTATTCTCTGTAGATCTCAACTACCTTTATCGGTTTTGAATTAAGGTGATTTTAAGTACTAATAACTAAGTTCTAAATTTAATATGTATACATACTTATTAAAATATTTCTCAATTCACAAATACACTATTTGGGCTTCTATTTCTGTCCTTACTTTTAGATTGGGTGTTTTAAGGATAACTATAAGAGATAATGATCAAAAACACACCTGAGCTATCTCACTTTTGCAAAAGTTTCACCACCTTAACTATCAATTGTTCTATTTTTTCAAATTGAACCATCATCATTTATATATTAAAACGCACACCTAATTGAGTAGATGGTGATAGTTCGGGCAAGAAAAAAGAACAACTGATAATTGAGGTGTAAAACTCGTTAAAAAGTGATAGCTTAGATGACCAGAGGTCTAGTAATTTTTTCCTAATTACTTTCATATTTTGTTGCTTCAGCAGAAATACGGAGTTTAAAAAAATAATAGTTCAACATGCTCAATCATCTTACACTTCTTTAGTTAACTTTAGTATGTTAATTATGTCTTAAATTATTTCCTTGTATATTTTAAGAAACTCATAATCCCTATTGGTTTAGGAAACTCAATGTCCTAATAGATTTATATAGGGATTGTAGTTGGGGATTTATAAAGCATACACTTCTTATCTTTCATAGTGAAAAACTCTATCTGCTTTTGCTTAGCTTGGAGGATCATACACAGCCGAACCTCGTTAAATTCTTATGTTAATTTTCTTCTCTATTTGCTTTGTGTGTATATGTGCTAGTTAACCCACGATCTTTTCACAATAATTGGTATCAGAGCAAGGTTAAAGGTTTCTACACATAATCAAGGATTAAAATGTCTCCATCATCTTCAACAAAGTATGAAGTAGAAAAATTTGATGGGAGATCTAATTTCAGTCTTCCTGGAAGATTAGAATGAAACTCTCTCTAGTGTTACAAGGGATATGGAAGACAATTGAGAAGGTTTTTCCTGAAGAGTTGAAAGAGTTAGTGAAAGTAGACCTGAAGGAGACGACTTTGAGTGCAATCTTCATGAGCGTTACAGATAACGTTTATTGGGAAATTGCTGAAGAAAAATTTGCAACAACTTGTCACGTCCCAAACTCACAAGGGCTGTGATGACACCTACCCCAACCCAATCATGGTAGGTAAGTCAAACTCAATAAAATACAATACTCAAAATAAAGGCAATAATAAATGATTCAAACGCATGAAATAAAGATGATGTTTCAAAACATCGCCAACTAGTAGTGAACAAGATAATCCAATCATCCCCAAGACTCAGAAATCATAAGTACAAGATCAACTCTAATACAATGTCAAAATTGAATAATTCAACACTGTCTAGAAAGTAAAATAGATAAGAAAATAAATAATAGAAGAAATTGGGTCGATCTAGAAAGGCAGGACAAGTATGAGATCTGCTCGTACCAGGATCTGCATCAAAAAGATGTAGAAAAGTAAAAGCGAGTACGATTCACTTGTACTCAGTAGGCATCATAGACCGACTGAGTTTAAACAGATACTATATCGAATAAAGAATACTAAAAACTCTGCATGCAGAAAAGTCCAGTAGTTCAATATCAATGACAATACGATATATCTCAATCACTACAATAATTCAAATAATAATGCAATGATATGAGGTAATATACAATGGCTAATGCCTATCGATATATACTCCTCCAGCAGTTTTCTGCAAAGGTGAGACTCATGGGAATTTTTCGAGATTTATATATCATATTCGGACTCGAATCGAGACTTTCAAGTATCATATCTGAATTTAAACTAGGACTAAAATTAATATCTTTTACCCAAACTCAAACTAGAATTTCAGTAAGTCTTGTCCGAACTCGAACCGAGATTAAAAGAAGTTACTTCTTTTAATTTATTTATTTCAAATCTATTATTTTCATGAATACAAAATTAAAAGTAAGCTAGATGCAACAAATATACCAACAATCTCATAATCACAATAAATTTTTGAACACAGGCTACAAATCTCAATATCAAACCAGAAATCAAAGTTCCTTGTCACCCACAATAAAATAAGCCCCAAGTTGAACATCACAATAATAAACTATCTCATCGGTACTCACAATTACAATTTCACTCATCTCGTAGCATGCTTGACACGATAAGTCCTCACCCAAGAAAAGTCTGAAAAAAATTAAGTTATAACCTATCTCAAAGCCGAACTACAAGTCTCTACTTGATCACACCTGAGCCTTCCCTTTTTGAAAATTCTAACTCTAGTAACCAACTCCTAGAAATATTATTAATATCTAAAGTAATATTACTGTCCTTTTGGGATTGTATTTTTCTCATGGGCTACTTTATTGGAGGATACCTTCAATCAATAATCATATCGAGTACTTTGACATCAGAGAGGAAAAGTTTGAGATTTTTTCGACCTTAGAAGACAGAAATTTTATGAAGTTAATTACATTGTGGTAAAAGCTGATTCGATATTTTTTTCTTTCGCCTCAAATATGAAAGGCACCACTTAATATCCGATGAGGTCAACAAGAATTTAATGAAACTTAACTCCGATAATTCAAATTTGAAAAATGTTGCCATCTTGCAACTGAAGCAGAAATGAATGACAAGTCAAGACATGTTTTAGCAACAACAAGCTATATTAGTGACCCATCTACTTTTTTGTTCCTTAATCATTTTAGGTTAATTAAGATATATTAGCAGTTGTTGAGAATATTATCCCGTTAACACTTTATTGAATTTTAATTTGAAAATCAAATGAGAGAATTAATCAATATTTTATTTGATTTCTAATTTGAAATGGAGCGTATAATTGTCTACCAAATTTATGAATAGTGTATTATTGTTAGATATACATTTGATTGAATATCTAAACTTACTAACATAACAAGATACATGACAGATTCTTGGTCAAGATCTGAAAGTGTCTAAATGATACAAGGTTGTAGAACAAAGTTGAGAATTTATAGATATTCTATTGTCCATATTATTCTGCATCAAGTTAATTGTGACACTTTTCACTGTGCAAAAATTATGTGCCACACACACTTTTTTTTAGTCCAATGGATTGTATTGGGGCTCGTAGTTAAAAATATTACTATAAAGTCATTGATTTTATTTTTTGTTCTTGTAATTTTTTTTTCATACTATCCATTTTGATTCTATAATTATTCACTGTAGAGTGCGATTAATACGACACTAAAAATTTTTACTTTAAAAGGTAAAATGCTCCCTACTAAATGCGATTTATTGCAAAACACCCTTGGACAATATTGAGATTTACTATATTAGTCTAAAAATTAAGCTTGAAGCAAGAACAAATAACGAGAAACGATGTGTTTTAGCAATGATGAGCTTTATTAGTGCCTCAGCTAGTTTGGCACTCCCCAACCATTTGTAATTAAGTTGTGCTAGCAGTTTATTGAGAATTTTATCCCGTTATTATTTATTAATTTTTAAATTTAAAATCAAATGAGAAAATTAATCGAGGTTCTGTTTATTTGGTGTTTCCTAATAATTTTTCATCAATTTTTATTATGCATTGATATGCATATTTAGACTTATTAGTATAACTTGAAACCTGACATAAAACAATAAGAAACTTATAGCATAACATAATAAAACATGTGATGATAAACTATGCAATCTGCCTACCCTATTATACTGATCAAACTAAATTATGTTTAAATTGATAGTAGAAAATTTGATGGCTATAAGTTGTGATGATAACTCGAATGGTGCAATTTTTGCTAGATTATGTTTTAACTAATTTCTTTATAGAAATTGATTCATGATTTAAACATTATGAGTTTGTGTTTGGAATTGTACCAATGCCCATTTAATTTACTGGATTAATTTCAAAATCTATTATTTGTATTTATTGAGTGAATTTTGAATTTATGCAGAATTTGAGGCAAAGCTACTGATTGCGGATAAATTAAATTCATATATTATATACTAGATTAACAAATATTTCTTTATCATTTTTAGAATTAAAGGTTTGTACAACAAACTCAATTTTTTTTGAGTGATGATCACAACCCTCTAGCTAATTTTAGGTCATGACACAATTGCAACATATACAAATGTCCACTTTTGGGTTGGAATTACACATGAGAATGATTAATTATAACAATAATTTAAAGTATGTGAATTGATAGTATATGTATATATAAATATATTAAAAAATATCAGCTAAATAACGATTGAACCAATATAACTAAGTTGTGAATTATGAAAATTCAGTATTCATAGTTAAGAATGATGAAGCACATAGAGTTCCTATAAAGTGATTTTGAAGGTAAGAGAAAAATAGCTTTGGTAGCCTAGGATAGAGTTTGTGTACCAAAAAAGTATGATGGTCTCAATATTAAGGGATGTAGTAACTGAAATATTGATTCAGTAGAAAAAACTTATAATCATTATTGAAAAAAAAGACATTCTTTGAATTAAATAGATTTACTGTGAACATATGAGAAAATATCCCACCAGTGAATTGCAGCTAGTACCTAAAAAGGTTAAATTTTTTAAAACTTCAAATGACTGGCTGGTATCAAGAAAACAAGTACACTCTTTCCACAACATAAACTTACTCAATTAGAATGAAATCATAAATATTCTTTGTAATATATTTGAACCGTAAATATTTTAATTTCTTAGCAACACACAATTGTACTATGCAGTTCTAATTATTAAAGAATGTCAATTATTATTTTTTCTAAAATTTAGTAAAAATATAATTCAATAAATAAAGTCTCTAATGGTTGGCTTATTCGATATCAAGCTTGACTATCTTCCTTTTAATCATATATTATTAAAAGTGAAAATCTCCAAAATTAAAAGTTAGATTATCATTTTATTTCTGCACTAAATTAAAATATAATTAAATATCAAACTAATTTAATATTAAATAATAATCACATCATATTATACAATCAAATCATATCTATGTTATATATAAATATTAATACTAATAATTAATTAATAAAAGGATAAAAATGATTCAAAAGTCAGAAGTTTAAAAAAACTCCAATGTATTGAGTAGGCATTCTAAAGATTGTCATTAGTTCTACCTTAACAATCACTACAAATTTTATTTAGCTTTGCAGAGGTTTAATTGTGGAGGTTATTACAACCTTCACAAAATTATATTAATTGTGGGGATCAACTTAACCGCAATAAATTTTTGGTAGATTTGCGGGGCTCGTAACCGCCACTATTTTTTAAAAATTAACGAAAAAAATATCTGATTTTCTCTCATTATTTAATCATTTTTACATTTATTTTTTTTGCTAAATATTTTTAATCCATTAAAGAATTATTCTCTCTCCTCAAACACTTTACACTCAGTACAACTTTTTTATTTTACACTCATTCTCTCTCCTCTAGCTCACTCCTCTAGCTCAAATTTTTTTCCAATTTCTTTAAGAATTTTGTTCTTCGATTAAGTTCTAAAGTGTAAAAAATTAGCTAATTCCTTTGTCTATTTCGCTGATCTTTTCAATTTCTCTCCAATTTAATTGATTTTTTTGAGTTTGATTGTAATATGCAGAGAATTACCGAATCACAGAGAATTTGATTGCAGAAAATTGCCGATTTAAGATTTCTTCTTCCTTATTCTTTGATTTCATCAAGTTTGGTTGTAATTTACTTTTGCATGTGAGTTTTAAATTCATTTTCTCTGCTTATTTTTTAAATTTCTTTAACTTTGTTAAAATGATCACCACAAATAGATTTGATGTTAAGCTAGTGTTTAGGAATAAAGAGTATTGAAGAAAATAAGGTTCATTCACGAATTCAGAAAGCAACTCAACTAGAAGAAATAGACGAAGCAAACTGAGGTTTATGATTTTGTTCATGTTTCATGACTTCAATTGTGATTCCTCCTTTGAAATTTAGCAATTTTAAACTTCTAAAATAGACTTAACAACTTATTTTCTTACTAGATTTCTAACATCCTATTTTTAGTTAGTATCATTCATGCTGGTTACGTAATAATTAACTTACACTTTGACAATTATGCTTGTTGTTTAGTATGCATCTACTATTTTAAAGGAGAATATGTGTTCACTCATTGTGAAGTGCATTATTTCTGAATTAATATTGAAATCCTCAAAACTTTGATATTTGTCTATGATAAATATAATCTTAATGGTGTATTAATATCCAGAACATACTAGTAAATAATTAAACTAAGTTGTTTCTCCATAAACATGGTTGCTCATGTGTGATAGCATCACTTCAAGGGTACTTTACAAGCTAAATTGAGGTTATTGTGTATCTTGTCGAAGCTATAGGTGCGTCATTAATTATTTTTTTTATTTTATTTTATCAATGTAATTTGTTTATCTTTCTTTTTATATCATATAATTATCAATAAAGATGAGATAAAGTAAACTAATGCTCTTAGTAATGATATCGAAGATAAAGTAAACTAATGCTCTTAGTAATGATATCGAATTTTATCTTAATTAATAAATGAGATCTCGCTATTTTTATAGAATAGATTGAGGCTTTCTCAAATGTAATTAAATATGAGATTCTCAATCAACTGTAACTACCATGACTAAAAGTAATTTGTTCACTCCAGAACCAAATATATAAGTTATACATATTAATCAATAAATTATATTTTGTTGTAGTCGAAAATGAAGACATCTTTACTTTATACAAATTTTGGTGCTTAACTACCATATTAGTCAAGAAATAATGTTGATTAATTATTTATTATGTTAGTGTTTTATCCTTGTTATTGAGGGGATTGGATCCTCTCCGGTAGCAAAGCCAAGCCTCCAGTGATGTTCAATGCATTCATGGATTAAAGACATGTGTCCACATGTACAATTAAAGATTAGATTGTAATCCCTTTAATAATTCTTTGTCCCCTTAGTTTTCTGCCATCATCATCTTTTCAACTCTTTTTTCTTTTCCTAAATATATTAACCCGTCTCTCTTTTAATAGTAAAAATTGTATCTCATGAGTTTCATTATTCAATATCAACACTTTCTTTCTCTATGTAAATATATCTTGGATGTAAAAGAAATTAGATTTAATGATGAAAAAGAAGAAGAATATAGCTATATACAAATTTTTGAGAGTAAAATACACCATAATATTTTAAAGTCTTTTAAAGTAATAATAAGAATATAGAGATTTTGAGAGTGAAATTCTTTGGTAAAAAACAGTACAAAAGCATTCTTGACTGCAATCAAGCTTTTTTAAATCAAATTCTTATTTCTCGTGTTCTTTATATACATTATAAATTATAGTTTTACTATATAATATAGAGAAGTATGGACTATATATTTTAGTAAAATTGAAAAAGTGTTGGGGAGTGAGTGATGAAAAGAGAAGCTAAGTAACAGGAAATGGAGTTTTGGAGGTGAGACTGAGGTAATAGTGAGAAAAATAGAGAATTGTTAAAAGAATTATAATTTATCCGTTAATCGTATACATGAACATGTGTATTTAATTCATAAATGCATTAAGCATTACTGGAGGCTTTGCTACTAGAGGGGATACAATCTCGTTATTGAGTGAAGTGATCTTGTTTTCTCAATTACTTGGCTTTGTAATTTCAAATTTACTGTATATATTAGCTCTTTTCTTTATTTCCTTGCGTACTAGTTGATTTACTTATTTTCTTACATTATGCAACTGCTCTCCACATGAAATTACTCCACCTCCCTCTCTCTGGTAATATCTTTCTGTAGAACTTTTTGCACGAGTATCTGTGATGTGGATTCTAATACACTTATGATATTGCAAGTCTTTTTAGTTTGTTATATTTTTTACATATGTTAACCAGTTATAAACTTCTGGAGTTGAAGAATAATGAAACATGGATTAGAGGTTAAGTTTTTGTGTCTTGTAGCAGTCTATTTATCCTTGAAATTGCTGTTTCTTTTGTTCTTAGTCTTATTTTCTTGCCTTGACCTATTAGGTATGCTCCTCTGTTGAACCAACTCCACCTCTTCCCCAACCATATAGTATTTTTAATAGCCTTGTTGTCTTTTCACTAATTCTGAATTCAGATGTTGACTAATTGACAGTCACATATTAACATGAATCAAGTTTGAGATATTTGAACAATTAATTTTAAGCTAATCATTCATTGTGAATTTATATTCACCTGCATAAATTTGAATTTAGTACCTCAATCATTCCTAAATTTACTACTTTCTCCTGTAACAGACCAACATCCTTGACATTAAACTTATTGAAAAGTGTAATGCAAGAAATGGTGGAGTTGGACAATCTGGGCTTAGCCACCATGTCATCTATGACCATGTATGTTTCCCCTCCTTCACAAAACCTCCTGTTTCAGCCACAACTCGCTTAACTACTGACAGAGCAACAAACATCAACCTTCTTGACAAACAATGCTTCCAACAAATTGGATAGAGAGCACCAGGGTCATCAAAAATAGCTGGGTGATAGTAGCAATAGCCATAAAAAGTCTTCTGTTTTGTGAAAACATCGTCATTAAGCAATAGAAAAGGAACGGGAGAAATCCCAATTGGGGACTTGGATTTTAAAAGGATATCTTTTCCTTGCTCAACTAGATAAATGTGTCTTTTAGATTCTCTACACTATCATAGAGGTTAGGAAAACAGCCATTCATTCCTTTCTTTCTGAGAAGCCTAATGACAATGCTCACCGGCAATAAGAGAATTTGAAAGAGAAATCAACACAATTCTTATTAGCCTCAGAAAATAGAACTTTTTGAGCCTTGGTGTCAATTAACAACTTCAAAGTCAGTTTGGAATAAGAAGTCGTCATTTTTGTTGGCCCGTCTAGTTCTTGCTGAAATACTAATTTTTAGTAATTAATTTGGATGCACGAGGACTTAATTATGCTTAAATAATTGCTGTTTCTTCATTATGCTTAATTATTCTTCAAAGTCAGTTTGGAATATGAGCTTTTAGTTTACGTTTGGCGTAAATTTTTATGTTTTTAAACTTAGGTACCATAGTCTTCTTATTTGGCTTATACTAATATATATATATATAGTGTGTAAAGATTGTTTTATGAAAAAAAAAGACTTGTATTTTAAAAATCGTTTCGAAAATCTAATTTAAAGCTTCAAAATGTTTTCAATTTGAAAGCAAGAGTCGCCACTTAGTTTTTTATAAAAGTAAAAATCAAGAAAAACTTATAAAAAATTTCAAAGTCTAAAACAGATAAAGACTTAGAAAAATTTTGAGATTTTTTGGGTAAGAGGTTCCTATTAATATCCCGAGAAGGTTTTAAAGGCACTCGGGATATCCGCTAACTCGCGGTTATCTGGACTTGTTTAAAGATAACTTTTAAAAAAATCTTGCATTAAAACATCTTGTTTTTAATTTAGGAAACATGATGGATGAAAGTTGATAAAAGAAGATACAATCTAGATATATTTTTTGATAAAGAAAAACACATGAAGAGTTTATTTTAAAAGGAAAACAACATGCTTGATTTAATGATATAAAATGATCTAATCATCTTCACATGAAGCAAACAAAAGTAATTTAACAAGAAGTGTTTACTCTTTTGGGGATAATTCACTAAGTTAAAAGAGTCAGTCTAAATTATACAAAGATAATTCTAACTAAGCCAAGAGTTTAAGAGAAAGAAAAAGTGAATTAAGCCCCAGACTCAATTAAAATTCTGTCCTAATCTAATTTGTGGGCCCTCTTTAGGCCCACCGCCGTTCAATTTTGGACTTTTAGTCCAATTTTCTTCAACTAACTGCTGCTGCTGTTTTGTATTATGGGCTTTGGCCCACTTCTTCACAACTTAGTTCATTTTGGACTTATTGTAACTGCCGACATCTGCATAGGCTTGGCCTATTTCATCATCTTCCTGTATGATAGCTTTCAATTTTTCGTCCCTTAGGACTTTAACGGGCTGACACGACATTGGACTTGGACCAACAGAGGGATGCATGGGAGGAGAGTCCAAATGGACTCAGACATGTCACATGTTACACACACAAAAGAAAAGAGGGTTAGAGGAACGTATCTCAAAGAAGTGTTCAAGCAAATTGAATTTACGAAGCAAGGAAAATAACACATATCTCAATGATTTGCAGTTTTATAACAAGCATAATGACCAGATAGCTTCTACTGGCAAGGACTACAACAAAGGGACTAAACAGATTCTTCATTTAAACATGTGAGGGGGCGATAACTAAAAAAAAAACAAAACACGGGAAGCAGATTGTTTCAGTAGCTTATACGTCTATGTTAATTTAGGCATGATTCAAACGAAGGAAGAACAGTTCTAGAACGAAATAAAGAGATTTTTCCGAAGCAAACACATAGTAAAGATAGTAAATATTCTAACCAATCCTTTCTATTTCGTTAAACAATCCAAACGAGGAGACACATGATGATTATGAACTCTACATATAATCAGAAGGGAATTACATAAAGCATGGTATACATAGCAACTGAAACAACCTTTGTAGAAAGAATACTGTCTCAAATTCAAATAACGGTGCAACATGTTCGAGACTTGACCTTAGCGGCTTGTTCCTTACCATGCTTCTATAGACTTAGGCATGATAGACTAAAAACAACAAACGATTGCCAATTTTAAACACACCAAAGAGATAAGATTAACCCCTTTCATGCTTGAAGAATTAGCTCTATAACAGAGAAACGTAGGCATACAGTGGTCATGAAGCGATATCGAACATACACTTCTATTTCTTTGCTAAATTTTCACAACAAATAGGGGAGATTTAAAAAATAGAGCAAACAACACATCAATGTTCATATGAGACCCACATAACTGGTAAAAAAAACGAGAAGTAAAATATGAAAGGGAGAAAGCAAAACAAGATTTCAGGACTTCAAAACTTAACAACTATTTCAGCAAACCAGTTTTATAGCTCCAAATCGCCATTTTTTAATACCAACCAGATAAGATCAAACCAAAACCAACATGAGTATCTCTAGGAATAATGAAGACAAACAGAACTCGTATTCACAACATAACCAGCCTAAAATCAGCAGAAATAATTCTAAGGAAAGGAAAAATGAACAAGAATCTTTACATTATGATAAAGAAAAGAAAAGACTAATGGATTTACCTCTTTTGGAGCAGCGATCTGAGATGAACGAGCCTTGATAGAAAGCAATCCCACCACGGTCAGCAAATGAAACTCCGAATTGGAATTTCTTCACCCTTGAAATATGTAAAAAGAGACTTCGACTTTCTTTGTCAAGAAATCCCCAGCTGTTTTAGCTTTTTTAGGGTTCTCTTGACTAAAAATCGTTACCCAACACTGGGAAACAGTGGGGTTTATATAGGAAAGGATTTGAGGGTTTTAGGAGGTGAAATTTTGATATGGGACTAAGGTTTTCGAGGGTTTTTCTGGGATTTTGGTGAGGGTTTTTCGAATTTGCTAAGAGATAAGGCTATGAGCTGGACGATTGTACCATTTTGGTACAATTGTTGAGCGGGATTTCACCCAAAAGGACGAAGGAAACACAGATTCGCTCCACGTAGCCTCTTTTAGTACCTTCTTGGTACCAATCCCCGTGCCTGGCACGCGTATGGAGTACGGAGGGATGAGGGAGAATAAGGGATAAGGGAGGCGGCGCCGTTAGGGTTTGCTGTTAGTGATGAAGAGAAGAGAAGAGAAGGGTAAAGGGGTGTTTGGTGTCTGAGTATAGGAGAAAGAGATAAGAGGAATATGGGGTGTGAGAGTTGGGTTTGGGCCGGGTCAGGAGCGGAAGATTGGGCTGAGGCGGGTTGAATTATTGTTTGACCCAAATCCTTTGGCTGATGAAAGGGTTATAAAGGCTATTTAAGGAATGGCCACATTTTGGAAAATGTGGTCACTTTTAGGTTTATGAGATAGCCGATTTAGACGAATTTCAGAAAATTCGGCCAAAATTTAAATGATTTAAAGGAATTAGGCTAGATTTGGAATAGAGATGAATTAATTACGATCAACCATCCGAGCTTCTTTAAATTTTGAACAAATTGAAATAATGATCATGTTTAGAGAATAATTACCTCATTTTAAAATTATGAAATTGATTTATTCAACTAATCTCTTGTTTGAATTAATTTGAAGGAAAATCAAACGTTTAATCTTTTAAAAGGATTTTCTTATGAAATAAAACTTTAAAATAGTTCTTTAAGTAAACTTATATAAATTCCACATTGTTAAATATGAAAGATATAAATTGTTACTCAAAACTATTATAAAGCTGATTTTAAAAATGTTTTATCCCTTTTTCCAAAATAATTATTTCAAAATTGTTTAAAATTCAAAAAGGCTCAAGATTAATTCGCAATGTGGAGGGTAAAAATTGGGTGTCAACAAAGATATGTATATAGAGGCTAGACTTTAGTAATGGCCCTTCCTGTCATTATGGGTGAGCTAATCATGTAAGAATCGGGGTTAGGACTTTTCCAGAATGGAAGTTGGACATTTCAGTCTAGGCTAGTCTTGAATGAAATCCGAGCAAGGTGAGGTCTAGGAAAATCCGGGGAGGAACTGAGTTAGATGATTAAGTCTTAGATTAATTTATTAGCTAAGGTATTAAAGAGTTCGTATGACTTTTCAGAAGTGAATTCGGGTGAGTAAAACTTTCAATACCAAACCTGACATAAAGGTGCTAGTCCGAGACATCATGGTTTAAGAGTGTGTTGTGAAAAAGGCAAAACTGAGAGATTTTCTGAGTTTTTGTCTCGCCACACCCACTATAGCGAGTGGAGGGCCACTACTGTGATGCTATTATAGCAAAAAAATTCCCGCTATAGTGGAAATTAGAGTCGGTCAACTCTACTATAATGGGAGGCTTTCGCTATGGTGGTACCGCTATATAGCGGGATTGGGCTGCTATAGTAGGGTTAATCGCTATAAATGCAGAAACTTTCCCAAAAATATTCATTATTTCACAAGAACATTTTGGGGAAGGCTGTGGCAATTTTGGGTGAACTCCATTGATTTTACACCAGAATTCTTTGTTAAGATAAGTACTTTATCCCCGTAGACTAGTACATCAATTCCTATGGCTTAAAATTGTTAGTTACAGTCCTTGGATAGGGTTTATCTTGACCTAAGATAGAATTTCTGGTGTAAAAGGGATTATAAGGTATAAAAAACCTTGGGTTTATGAATTAAAATTGCTTATTCATGATTACTTTACCGTAATTTGCTAGTATAACCATAGAATTGTTATTTCTAAGTGAATTATTAGTGAAAAAACCCTAGAATGGGTGAAATGATCATGAATTTGGCCTGGAGGATTCGGGATTAGGCTTTAATTGTTAATATTTGAGGTCATGGGTTGAAATTGTATTTGTATTTTTGTTTTTAGACCATAATTAAGCTGAGGTTGCCAGAAAAGGGAATGCTCAGGTTTGATAGAGCATTTCTGACTTGAATTAAGGTAGATCATGGTTACTTGTAACCCAATTTGCGTCATGTGTGCATAATAATTGTCTCATTAGTATTACTTGCACAATACATATTCAGGAAAAAGGGAATGAATGTTAAATGATATCTTGAGAGTTAATCACATGCAATAAACTTATTTTAAAATGCTTGTTGGTTGCACAAGTGTGGTATGCTATCATTGTGATTATGATTATTGTGATATCTGTGATTCATTGATTGCCTCGGGTACCACGCCTGGTGTAGTTGTATTATTCATCGGTTGTCTTGGGTACCACACCTGGTACAGGTTTACTCATTAGTTAGCTCGGGTACCACACCTGGTACAGGTTCATTCATGGTTCGCTCGGGTACCACACCTAGTACAGGTTTACTTGTTAAGTATGTATGTGGGTTTCTTGAGTGAACCAGCCTTATCTGTTGGTGATGTTATTCATATGTGTTGGTTCTTTGAGAGGACCGGGATTCATTGCTACTTGACAAACATATTGGTCCTTGAGTGGCCGGGTTGGTGTGTTTAAGTTCTACGGTGGTTCTTATGTAAATCAGGGTTGGATATTAAGTGCCATAGATGATGTTCTAGGGATTCTTGGGTGGTCCAGGTTACTTGCAAGTTGTGACATGGTTATATGTGGTCTGTTTACTTACATAGTGGGGGATGATTTATATGGTTAATGAGGCAGGTTAACCTAATGCGGTAGGTTGTTGACTGGGAGTCTTACTGGTATTCGTTTGACTTGGCTTATTGCATGTTTGTTCTGCTGACCAATGATCCTACCAGTACACTATTGTTCTTATGTACTGATACTGCACTTGCTCTTGTTTTGTTGAATACATGACATATTCTGGCGGCTACTTCAAGACCTCAATTGTGAGACCGATGACTTCCAAAAATTCAAGGGTGAGCTGAATCTTCTGGGCTACCATGAATTCCTCAGTTATTTCTAGTCCTTTGTTTGAACTTAGACTCTTTATGTTTTGGGGTTGCATCCCCATCTTTCAGACTTGAGTAGAGTTTTGGTACGTGACTTTCAGATTATAGGGGTTTATTTTCCGTAAGTTTTCTATTTTCCATCTAAGATGTGAATCTTGACTTTTTAATTATTGAAGATGGCTTTAGTTACTTAGTTTTTGGTAAGTGTTAGCTTGGTTAATTGGTTCTCCTACTGGGTTTTAGTGTGGGTACCACTCACGGTGGTTTAGGTTATGACAAAGATAGTATTAGAGCCCTAGGTTTTTTTATCTCGTCGTACCAAAATGGGTCTTGTAGAGTTGTAGAATGGTACAGAGACGTCTGTACTTTTCTTTGAGAGGCTACACGACTTTAGGAAAACTACCTTTTTTCTCCCTTCGTGCTATAACTTGATTCTAATTGGTATCTGGTAATCTAAATTGGTATATGACCTCCTTCATTCTTTTGTCTGTAGATGGTGAACACTAGGAGGAATGGAGCAAGGGCAACAACTCCAGCTGCGGGACCAACGATTCGAGGTAAAGGTAGGGGTAGGAAAAAAGGAAGAGCAACACCCGCCAGGGGTGGAACTCAGGCAATGGCTGAGAAAAGGACAGTGATACCTCTCCCACCCTAGGATCATGTTGAGGAGGTTGAGGCAGTGCATGAGGATGCCGCAGAATCAGAGGTGGAAGCACCGGTTGGAGGTGTAGGTCTTCCCCCCTAAGTCTTCTGAGGTCATTCAGTAAGTGTTGGCATTTCTGAGTGGGCTGGCTGGTATTGGAGCCACTCCCACTATGCTGGCAACTCAGGTTTTGGGTGCCTATCCCGCTGCCACTTTAGCACCCAAGATGGATGAGGCTTCAGGTACAGATGCATTCTTTCATCCAGTGCTACGCCCAATCATGATCGAGATCGAGCATGAGTTGTTGACTAAGTTTCTGAAGATGAAACCTCCATCATTCCATGGTACAAATATGAGGATGCTTTTGAGTTTATTTTGGATTGCTATGAGAGGCTACACAAGTTGGGAATTATGCAGCAACATGGGATTGAGTTTGTGACTTTCCAACTGCAAGGGGATGCCAAGCAATAGTGGAGAGCCTATGTTGAGTGTCATTCATCAACTTTTCCTCTGATGACTTGGGCTCAGTTTCATGCCCTTTTTTGGAGAAGTATGTGCCCCGTACTCTTAGGGATCGCAAAAATGATGAATTTTTTACCCTTGAATAGGGCAATATGTCTGTTGCATCTTATTAGTCTAAGTTTCATTACTTGTCTGGCTATGCTACCTAGTTGTTGGGCACTGAGGAGGAGAGGATCCGGTTATATGTTAAGGGCCTGAATACTAATTTGCAGGTTCTGTCTATTCACATGACTTCTACAGGAAGGAGCTTCAATGAAGTGACTGATTATGTGAAGAAACTGGAGGGAGTTAAGCAAGTTGAGCAGGCTAAGGTATTTGATGTGCCGCCAATTTACGGCACTTTCGACTCCTTTTAACTAAGAACAATCATATGTTTTCAAGCAACCGTTGTCGTTTTTGATGTTTTTATGTTGTATTTTCAGGAAATGGAGACAAACATGGAAACGGAAGGAAATACGAGAAAAAGAGCATTCTGGATAAGAGTGACGGCCTGAGTGACGGCCCGTCACACATGTGACGGTCCGTCACACATGTGACGGTCCGTCACAGTGACCGTCAAGTGAAGGCAGTGGACTGCCTAAGGGTGACGGTCCAGGCGACGGTCCGTCAAGCCAGTGACGGCCCGTCAGCCTGGCCGTCACACCTGGGCAGTCCGCGACGCAGAATCCGAGCATTTTTGGGATTTGTTTCCTAGACTCCTATAAATACCCTATGTTAGGTTTATTTTATGAACCAAGCTTTTTAATATAGTTCTCTCAATAATTTTAGGAGTTTTAGTCGACTTGGAGATCAAGAAACACGTTTGATACTTCTTGAATTCGTGTTCTTGAATCGTTCTTGGGATCTTGTTTTTCTTGTTCTTGGAATAATTAAAGATTGTCTTCACTACATTGTAAGGATCTCTTTTCTTTATTATGAATACGACTTTCTTCTATTCTTCTACAAGCATGATTAACTAAACCTCCCACAACTAGGGTTGTGGGAGCCATGGCAAACGTAGCAAGATAGATTCCGGGTAGCGACGGGTTCAATATATATGTTGTCACGTTGCTAATCATACATTATTTAACATTTTCTAGTGGTTGCAAACATTAGAACATGCCTAGGTTTAATTTGCTTGAGTAAAGAGATTAAAATCGGGAAACTTGATTAGCGACGAGGATTCGAGACTACCAACTCTCGTCTTATGATTAATGCTGTAACTAGATTAATCTACTTGATGTTTAGGATTGAAATCTAAAAGCACACCTTTTCAAGTTTGAGAGAATTGAAAAGTAAATTTGTCTATTTGGTTGAGAAACGTTTAGACGATACAATTAATTCAATCACATCGTGACACGCATATAAAAAGAACCCGGTTAAGCTTAGAATCAACATTGTTGCCAACGCCATGGTAAACACTTCCCTAGTTCATTCTCCTACTGATTATTCTCATACATTATTATTTGCTTTTGTTCATACAAAAACCCCCCCTTTATTTACCGGAAACTATTGACTATTAGTCACATACTTCACTAACGACTTGAACTTTCACCATATTCTCTGTGGGATCGACCCCAACCTTTGTTGGGTTCTATATTTGACTACGACCGCTTACGCTTCTTTAATTAGAGGTGTAGTTTGGGCGTTATCAAAAAGTGGCGCCGTTGCCGGGGAATACGATTGTTTGTTAAGTCCGGTGTGTTTATTTGACTCTTAGTCATACTTTCATGCTTTTACGTTTATTTGTTGTGTTTGTTTTTGACATGGTACATAGTTGTGCATGCCAAGTACCCGGCGCTCGGGTGAATCAACATTACCTTACGACCCCGAGCTTGCTAGAACGTTAAGGCGGAGTATGGCCGCACAACTAGAGGCAGCAAGGATTGCTGCAGAACTGCAGGCCCAACAAAATTTGAATGCTGGTGGGCTGCAGGATGACGTCGCACGGAATGATGAGGATCTCGACTTAGATGGAGCTGGCGCTACGGGCGCCATTGCTCTTCCACCGCTAGCGCCCGGAGCCAAGTTCAACATCACTAGCACGATGATCCAGCTGTTGAACTTGAGAGGAGTATTCTGAGGTGCCGCTGGGGATGATCCAAACCAGCATCTGATGAATTTCGTGGGCATCTGCAAGTCGTTCGAACTGCCGGGCGTGAGTCAGACAGCGATCAGGCTCAGGTTGTTTCCGTTGTCTCTGTCTGATGAGGCAGCGTTGTGGTTGACAGAGCTGACCTCCGACTCTATCGCAACTTGGGGAGAGTTGAGAGGAGCTTTCCTAGAAAGGTTCTTTCCTCCCTCTCGGATGATACAGTTGAGGGACGAGATTAGCAAATTCAGGCAGCAGCCCCACGAAGCATTGCACGAGACTTGGTTGCGATTCAAAAAGAAGATAACGCAATGCCCGAATCATCAGTTGACCGATAACTTTTTGATGCAGACGTTCTACCGGGCACTGAATTCGGCTACCAAGCTGACGTTAGACAACGCAGCAGGTGGTGCATTCATGGGTCTCACTTTTGTTGAGGCCACAACTACTTTGGACAGGCTCACCAAAACCAACAGGGCCTAGCATACACGAGATTCAGAGGTAGCAGCTAGCACTTATGCAGTTGGTATGTCAGCTGAGCAGCGCAGAAAAGACGAGGAACGCGACCAAGACATGGCGCATCTGAAAACGCAGTTGGACCTACTGACCAAGCACTTGTTCTCAGGAGGTATGGAGAAGGTACAAGCTGTGGGTTCCCAAGGTAGAGCAGCAGAGTTGGAGACT
Organism: Jaltomata sinuosa; assembly: GCA_003996215.1. Lineage (NCBI taxonomy): Eukaryota > Viridiplantae > Streptophyta > Magnoliopsida > Solanales > Solanaceae > Jaltomata > Jaltomata sinuosa. The sequence goes on from QJPP01004142.1 coordinate 166,628, forward strand.
GAGAAGGCGAATTACTTGGGGGGTTTCCAGGCCAATGGCCAAGGAAACCAAGGTCGGACCTATCAGAAGGACAACTACTATGAGAAAGCTGGCTACAATCGCGATCAAGGTAGCTGGAGGAATAACACCGATAGAGGTGGGTTGTATGTACCACCTGGTAATCGGGACAAAGCTAGCAATGAGGCAGGGACTTCCAAGCTAGAGAACATGATAGCGAAGATGCTGCTGAAGGTAGAATCGACTGACTCTGGGGTGAAGGAGATAAGGACTGAGTTATCGGCCATGAGTCAAATAGTGGAGGCGCATTCCACTTCGATTAAGCAATTGGAGCAGCAAGTGGGGCAAATCTCGGCATCTTTGAACCAAAGGAAGATAGGTACCTTGCCGAGTGACACAACTCATCCGAGGAATGACGCAAGCTGTATGGCGATCACCACAAGAAGCGGAAAAATGTTACCGGAATCATATCCGGTAATTCAGACTCAAGGTGATGTTGCGGATGATGAAGAGGCGGTAGAGGAGGAAACTCTAAAGCCCGCGGAGAAAAGCAAGGAAGCTGAAAAGCTTCCAAGTATGATGCCTCGACCACCACCTCCTTTCCCACAACGCCTCAAGAAGAAAGCGGAAGATGGTAAGTTCCTGAACTTCCTGACCATGCTCAAGCAAGTATCAATAAACATCCCATTGGTGGAAGCGCTTGAACAAATGCCCGGATATGCCAAGTTCATGAAGGACTTGATCACCAAGAAGAGGTCAGTAAGCTTTGAACCAGAAGATAACCTTCACCACTGCAGCGCTATTTCTTCAAGATCATTAGTCGAAAAGAAGGAAGACCCAGGTGCGTTTACTGTTCCCTGCACTGTTGGGAAGCTCAACTTCGGGAAAGCCTTGTGTGATCTGGGTGCTAGCATCAACTTGATGCCGCTAGCCGTCTATAAACAACTGGGTTTGGGAGCTCCTAAACCAACGTCCATAAGAGTGATGATGGCTGACCGTTCGGTAAAGCGACCTGTGGGAATATTGTCTGATGTGCTAGTAAAGATCGATAAGCTTATCTTCCCAGCAGACTTTGTGATCCTGGATTGCGAAGTGGATTTCGAAGTTCCCATAATCTTGGGACGACCATTGCTAGCCACAGCAAGAGCATTGGTTGACATGGAGAGAAACGAACTGACCTTCCGATTAAACAATGAAGTGGTCAAGTTCGATGTGTCCAAATTGATGAAGCAACCAAGTGACATAAGGGTGGTCGCGGTCATCAATGCTATTGAGGAAGTCCCTGCGGATGTGTATCTTGAGGAGAAGGGTTGTGTTGAAACCCGAGCTGTTATGAGAGTAAGGTCGCGATCGCAAGAGGACGAGCAGGTAAAGGAAAACGGTGAAAGATCAAGAAAACGAAAACACCACAAGAGAATCTGCAAAGAAAGAGCGAAGAAGTTATCGCGACTAGCTGCGGAGCCAATGAAAGAAGAAGCTGGAATGCAACAGAAGTGGGTCGCGTGCACACACTCCATCGAGTTCTCCTGTTTTGGAGACCCTGGCGGTCTCCAACATCATTCCAGAATCTGAGTCATATCGACTTCACATGTATTCCTTTCTCTCACAGTTTTAGCTTTCATATGGATGCATTGGGGACAATGCATGAGTCTAAGTTGAGGGTGTGGGGAAACCTGTGAGAGTCACCACCGAGGGTTTTTGTTGCCGTGTTTCTTTTCCCTCCGGTGTGCTATCTAGTAGAACTGGCATGTTTAGGTTGTTATTTTAAATTTTGTTAGTTGTTTTCTTGTGTCTAGAGCAAAGCATCATGGCATTTTCTTGACTAAAACGAGGCCCCTTTAAAAATTTTCTGGTTTTGCACTTATGTTGAAACGATTGACTGTCTGGATCTTTGAATGTCATTGTGTGATTATGATTAGAATGAGTATGCTTAAGCGGAGCGGTTGTTTGATAGTTGGTAGCGATATAGTTTCTTGGTGCCAAGAGTGTGTGAGATTATTGTTATAAATTCCTACTCTGTGCATGCATCTAGAACTTGCCCGGTCTATTTTGTTAAGTTTGAAGTTTGGTTGCTTAGGAAAGGATCACAAGCCCTTTTTGTGTGCAGTCCACTTAACCTAAAAGACCGTCCAAATATAAATAATCCCTTTGATCCCTGTTTGAGCCATAATTGACCTTGTTCTTTCAATAACCTGTCACCGTTCCTGTTTAGCTTTGAATCTCTATTTTGGCCCTGGTCCGTCCTTGGACATCGTGCACCTCTACTCAGGCAATCAGCTTAAGTTGAGGGTGGCTACTATAGAGGTGAATGATAAGAAAAAGAGGATAGTGAAGATTGGTTGTGAATAGAATAAAAATTCGGGTGTGTGCCTAAGAAAAGAAAAAAAAAAGAGATGAAAAAGATCGAAAAAGTAATAAAAAGAAGTGTCAAAATAAAGAGGCCGCACCCGTAGCTAGAAAGAAGGAAATAAAAAGGTGAATAAGGATGGGCAAAATAAAGTTATGTGGTAATAAGACGTCGATGGTTCCAAGGAGGGCTTAGTCACTAACCCCTAAATGTATCCTACCTGCACCTGAAGCCTCATTACAAGCCTAAACAAGTCCTGTAGTGATCCTGAGCGGCTTTCTGAAGAACTGAAATAGAATAGTAAGGGCAAGCCTATGGTATCGCATGTGCATTGTTTGAAATCGTTTGTGAGTGTGAGCGCTTACCTAGTCCCAAATCTTGTGTGAGGGATTTCTTTGTGGTGAGGGCACCAAGATTTCTGTATTGTCTATTGATTGTTAGGATAGCTGCGCGTGTGTATGTAAAGTGTTCTATCATATCGGAATGACATGTTTGGATCCTTGCAAGTTAGTGTTTCATACATCTGTGTGCTACGAGGGAGCTTGATTTAAAATTGAATAAGATGTGGAATAACCATGAGTTGCTAGAGACACGAGTTTGTTTTCTTAGTTGAGTCGTATTATTGTTTTGTGTCATGTTGCTTGAGGACAAGCGAACGTCTTAAGTTGAGGGTGTTGATGTGCCGCCAATTTACGGCACTTTCGACTCCTTTTAACTAAGAACAATCGTACGTTTTCAAGCAACCGTTGTCGTTTTTGATGTTTTTATGTTGTATTTTCAGGAAATGGAGACAAACATGGAAACGGAAGGAAATACGAGAAAAAGAGCATTCTGGATAAGAGTGACGGCCTGAGTGACGTCCCGTCACACATGTGACGGTCCGTCACAGTGACCGTCAAGTGAAGGCAGTGGACTGCCTAAGGGTGATGGTCCAGGCGACGGTCCGTCAAGCCAGTGACGGCCCGTCAAGCCAGTGACGGCCCGTCAGCCTGGCCGTCACACCTGGGCAGTCCGCAACGCGGAATCCGAGCGTTTTTGGGATTTGTTTCCTAGACTCCTATAAATACCCTATGTTAGGTTTATTTTATGAACCAAGCTTTTTAATATAGTTCTCTCAATAATTTTAGGAGTTTTAGTCGACTTGGAGATCAAGAAACACGTTTGATACTTCTTGAATTCGTGTTCTTGAATCGTTCTTGGGATCTTGTTTTTCTTGTTCTTGGAATAATTAAAGATTGTCTTCACTACATTGTAAGGATCTCTTTTCTTTATTATGAATACGACTTTCTTCTATTCTTCTACAAGCATGATTAACTAAACCTCCCACAACTAGGGTTGTGGGAGCCATGGCAAACGTAGCAAGATAGATTCCGGGTAGCGACGGGTTCAATATATATGTTGTCACGTTGCTAATCATACATTATTTAACATTTTCTAGTGGTTGCAAACATTAGAACATGCCTAGGTTTAATTTGCTTGAGTAAAGAGATTAAAATCGGGAAACTTGATTAGCGACGAGGATTCGAGACTACCAACTCTCGTCTTATGATTAATGCTGTAACTAGATTAATCTACTTGATGTTTAGGATTGAAATCTAAAAGCACACCTTTTCAAGTTTGAGAGAATTGAAAAGTAAATTTGTCTATTTGGTTGAGAAACGTTTAGACGATACAATTAATTCAATCACATCGTGACACGCATATAAAAAGAACCCGGTTAAGCTTAGAATCGACATTGTTGCCAATGCCATGGTAAACACTTCCCTAGTTCATTCTCCTACTGATTATTCTCATACATTATTATTTGCTTTTGTTCATACAAAAAACCCCCCTTTATTTACCGGAAACTATTGACTATTAGTCACATACTTCACTAACGACTTGAACTTTCACCATATTCTCTGTGGGATCGACCCCAACCTTTGTTGGGTTCTATATTTGACTACGACCGCTTACGCTTCTTTAATTAGAGGTGTAGTTTGGGCGTTATCAGTATTAACTAGGAAGTCCCGAAGTGTGAGTAATTTCAGTGGTTCTTATTCCGGAGGTCCCAACTAGTAGGTTCATTTGGCTCATCCTATTTAGTCAGCCTTGCCAGCTTCTACAAGTGGTAATGTAGGGTCTATTCAGCAGTTTCCGGCTACTAGAGGCCAGTGGGCTTCCTATTCTTTGGCCAACAGGACCTCTCTTGGGCAAGGTTATTTTATTATGGTGATGTAGGACACTTCAAGAGAGAGTGCCCTCTGATGTAGATAGGTATCCAGGTGCAACAGCAGGCCAGGGTTGTAGTTCCAGCAGATGGAGGTGGCAATGGTAAGGGTCGTCCACAGGGTGGACGAGGTAATAATTAGGGAGGCCGTGGTGGAAACTGAGGTAATGGTAATGTAGGGAAGGGTGGAGCATATCCTGCTAGGGAGATTGCCCGACTTGATGATAGAGCTCATTGTTATGCCTTTCCGGGAAAGCATGAGGCAGAGGTGTCTGATGCTGTGATAAAAGGTACTATTCTCGTTTGTGACTGGATGGCTTCTGTTTTATTTGATCCGGGTTCCACTTACTCTTATGTATCTGTTAGATTTGCCTTAGGACTGGACTTGATTTGTGATGTTCTTAATTCTCCTGTACATGTATCCACTCCGGTTGAAGAGTCTGTGGTAGTGACCCATGTGTATCATTTAGTCACTGTTTTGTTTATGGATTTTCAGACTTGGGTAGATTTAGTCATATTGGATATGTTGGATTTTGATATTACTCTAGGTATGACTTGCCTATCTCCTTATCACACCATTTTGATATATCATTCTAAGACAGTGACTCTAGAGATGCCAAGTATGGATAGATTAGAGTGAGAGGGTGTGTATAAGCCTAAGCTAGTGAAAATCATATCTTTTGTTCAGGCTAAAAGGCTAGTGGGGAAGAGGTGTTCAGCCTTCTTAGCTCATCTTTGATATGTTAGTGCGGAGTCCCCTTCTAGGAGTCCCCTTCTATTGAGTCAGTCCCTGTGGTTTCTAAGTTTCAGGAGGTATTTCCTATGAATTTGCCTGATATGCCTCCGAACAGGGATATTGACTTTTGTATTGATTTGGAGCCCGACACTCGCGCAATCTCTATTCCTCCTTATCGAATGGCCCCGGCAGAGTTGAGGGAACTCAAAACTCAGCTATAGGAAATTCTTGATAAGGGATTTATTCATCCCAGTTCTTCACCTTAGGGTGCTCTAGTCTTGTTTGTTAAGAAGAAGGATGGTAGCATGAGAATATGCATAGATTACAGGTAGTTGAACAAGGTTACTATCTGGAATAAGTATCCTCTTCCCCTCATAGATAACCTTTTTGACCAGTTGCAGGGTGCTTCAGTGTTTTCCAAAATTGCCTTGAGGTCAGGGTACTATCAGCTGAAGATTATTACGAGTTCCTGGTAATGTCGTGTCATGACCCAACCCACCGCGAGTGGTACCCCCTGGAAACCCCTAGATGAGTGAACCAATATTCAACTCAACACTTAGTAAAACTAACAGCTCAAAACCAATTTGCATTAAATATAAAGAACTATCATTCACATCTAAACTAAAACTAATAATATACTATGGAAATTACCCCTAGAAACTGAAAGTCATCATACCAAAACATCTACCAAATGTCTAGAAATGGGGATGCAACCTCAAAAATGACCGGAAATAAACGTACTATAACTACACTGGAAGAAAACAAGGTAGCCCGACAGAAGCAACTCACCCTTGACATTTGGAATCTCTGGGACTATATCTGAGGTCGCGTAGGAGCCGCCGGAAGATGTCCTGTACCCATAAAAAGAAAATAAGTGCAGAATCAATACACAATCACCGTGTACTGGTAGAATCATTGTTCAGCTCCAACAAACAATATAGATACAATAAACTAAAACTGATTAAAATAGCACAAACATGTAAAACAACCAGTAATATATTTACAGACTCTCAGTCCACCTTCTAACTTATCAATCATATGAACAGGTTTAACAACCATTTAAACAATGAGCAATAACAATAACACTTTACCATTTTTGCATCACCCAAACCCACTACAGATCCCTAGACCAACATCTAAGTGTTAACATGTAATGTCCGGTCCACCCCAGGACCATCCCCATATTCAAGTGTAACAACTCATCCTCTCAAGGACCAATATAATCAATCAAAGATTCAACAATCAACCCGGTCCACTCATGGAACCATCGACAAACACAGTCAACAATGCATAATTAAACCCGTACTAGGCGTGGTGCCCGAGCCAACCGATATAGAACCTGTACGAGGCATGGTACCCGAGCCAACTGTTAGTATCCCATACCAGGCGTGGTACCCAAGCCAACTGAATGTCATACAAAGCCAACAGTCAACAATTAAGTGAACAAAACACACTTGTAAAACCAACAAGCAATAATCAAGTTCATTTCTTATAATTGACATCGCAAATACTTGGACATTCATAAATTCATCCCTGAAACATGCAAGAACGTACATCACTAAGCTAAAGTTACATGTGTATACATTGCATTTGGTAAGACAAGAACCATCACCTACCTCGAATAGCTTGAAACTTTACTCGGCTGGAGCCTTCTTATTTTCGGAAGCTCTCGCTTGCTCTTGGTTTAAAAACAAGTACACAATATACTAAAATCAGTCCAAATAGCCTAAAATACCCGAATTATACTCAAATCCTAATCCCCAAGCTAACCCATGAACATTCCACCTATCCCCCGACTTTTCCACCATCAATTCACCTAGAAACTACCATTTAGCGATTACATTTAGTGAATAATGGTGTTTTAAACATGCATAAGCGATAATAATCATAACCCACAAATTCAACACCTAGAATTCCCCTTTTCCACTAGATTCTACAATTCTAGGTTATTCCAAATGTTCTCCCAAGCCCGAGATTATAGTTTCTATGGTATGGAAATTGAAATACGGATATGGGGAACGAAAATCTTACCTTTTCGATGGAGTTTGATGGAAAATCAATACAAAATGCCCCTCTTTTCCTATGCCCTTCCCAAAAATGTTCTTCAAAAATTCTGAATATTTTTGGGGAAGTTTCTGATTAATCCTGACTAAGTCCTCTATAACAGTCCGTACACCGCTATAGCGACACCAACGCAGTGGAACTTACCGCTATGATGGTGCCACACTTGTGCAACCACACTTGTGATAGCATTGTCAGGATGAGTATACCATGAGTGGAGCTCATACCATGAGTATATGGAACTATCAGGCAGTTCTGAGAGCCATGCAGTTGCCTCATCAGTCAATGAAAATGGGAACAACCTCAGTCTGATAGCCTCTTGACCAACTCCTGGCATGTTATACGATTTGTGGAGGCTCACAAAGTTATTCACATGTAGAATTGCATCTTCAGTGGGCTTTCCTGAATAGAGTCCTTTCATGGTCAACAGTTGAATCATGGCACTAGTAATATCAAACTTTGTCCCGTCAGCCAATGGTGGTAGGACTATGAGCCCAGTGGAGCCATATTCCTCCTCATCATAATCATCTACATCATAATACAGAATAGCCTGCCTTTGTCGACCCCTATTATATGGGGCGCGGCGAGGTACTTCCTCATCCCGGACCGCATGCTGCCTTCCATGTCTTGCTCGCTCAGCTGTAGCATTTTGAGCTGCAAGATCTTGTGCAATTTTCTCATCTTCGGCAGCAAGGGCATCTTCGCCTTCCTTCTGGTGTGCTGCTTCATCCTTTTTCTGTTGCTCGGTTTCAGCAATTAACCGAGCTGTAATCTGCTCTAGAGTTTCGTGCTCTCCATTCTTAGCCATGTTTCTCAGTGTTTTGGAAAGCTCCGGATCATCAGGGATCAAGGGGTTGCCTTGACTCCTTGTGCTTGGCATGCACAAGTGTGCAACCTGTGATCAAAACAAAAATAACAGAAAAAGTAAAATTAGGAAATAAGGACTATAAGTGAAATAAACACAATCTCTCTTAGTCCTAAGCCGTATTCCCTGACAATGGCGCCAAAATTTGATGCGCCCAAATTACACCTCTAAAATAAGCGCAAGCGATCGCTGTTCAAATATAGAACCCAACTAAAGGTTGGGGTCGATCCCACAGGGAATATGGTAGGATTATGGTCGATTAGTATTTATTCAGTCTTTTAGTCATTTATTTCCCGCAAAAGGGGTGGTTTTAAAGTAACAAGTAAAGATCGTAATGTGAATTAGTACAAGTAACAGAGATCAATTTCAACAGTTGCTATCAATAAGAGAAGTGACTAGGGCCGTGTTCCCCATGAGATCATAACTTAGTAAGGCTTTTGTACTTGGTTAACTAGTTTAGTGCTTAGCATGCAGAATCGGTAAGTTAGGTTCACCTAATTCCTTGGTCCGGCAACTAGGTGAATTTCACCACACGCCTTGGTCCGGCCGCGGGTGTTGCTTTACTAACTCTTATCCTTGATCCCAGATTAGCTATTCCCGGACAAGGTCAAGCTATTATATGAGGGTTGATAGCCTCGAAACTCATTGTTTACAACCCTTTGCCCATCCGTTACCTCCTTGGTCCGGCAAGTAAGGATAAGTCGAGTTCTAACATTGTACACCGTTAAAAAGCAATCAAAGTGAAGGGAAGAACAATACATGCAATAAACACCTTCCTAGATTACCTGAGTACTTTGCCTACTTCGTTAATCCTTCATGGTTCCCACAACCCTAGTTGTGGATTTAGCTACTCATGTTCATAAGCATGCAATCAATGTTTGTTTGAGCAATCATCAAGAGATACTTACAAAGAAGAATAAAGAAAACCGGAATCTTGAAGAATAATCTCAAGAACACTTCGAATTGCCAAGATCTAAACTTTGAATTCAACACCAAAATAAATTAACAACTATCCGAAAAGTCGCTTAAAAAATACCGTGTAACAACCCTAAATAAAAACCTAGGGGAAAGTATTTATAGACAAAAATAAATCCTTTCCTAATACAACTGGGAAACTGGAGTCGACAGCTTTCACAAGACCATTCCACGATTTGTGGGAGCTTCTACGGCTCGTGGAAAGTACTCGTGGAACTCAGGCAACTTTGTTCTTTTGTGGGTTCCTTTCCATGACAGTAGTCTATGACTCGTAGGATGGATCACGGCTCGTGGAGTTGGGTCATTGGACTCAGACTCTTTTCCCCTTCTCTGATCAGGTTCCACGAGCATGGATCACGACTCGTGAATAAGAGCACGACTCATGGGAACCATCCGTAGAACACAGGCTATTTTTTTCCTCTTATGATCTACTTTCACGACCAACGTTCATGACTCGTGGACCTGTCCATGATTCGTGGAATCCGTTCAAAGAACTCAGGCCATAGCTCATGCTTCAATAATGTCTCCACGACTGACTCCCACGACTCATGGAATGATTGACGACTCGTGGTTATGAGTCGTGGATGTCAGTTTCAGCCCAATTATCAGTCTTTTTTCTGCACACTGTCTCCAAAACCTATTTTCCTGTGCAAGACTCCAAAACACATCAAATCATACTAAAAATCACTAAAGGACATGCTCAAATTCCAAGTTTTAAGCGTCGAAAGCGCCGCAAAGCCACGGCACATCACCCAAACTCCCTAAAAGTTACCTCACCCACCCCTGTGGATGACCTCTAGCGTAGCCCCCTCTACCTGCTGGAACCACATCCTTTGACTATTGCTGAGTATGATTACCTGCCTGCCTGTGAGGGCACTCCCTCTTGAAGTGACCCAGATCACCACAATTAAAGCATTCGCAATCTAGAGTAGGCCATCTAGTAGAAGTATAAGAAGCCCCCTGGCCTCTAGGAGCTGAAAACTGTTGACTGGCTCCTGGACGACCACCTGTAGAATCTTGCAAGGCTGACTGAATAGGATGAGTAGAATACACCTGCTGGTTGTGACCCTTGGAGTATGAACCACTATAATTACCTTCATTCCGGGACTTCTTGGCTAACACCTTAGCCTGTCCAACCTGCCTGACCCCTTCCAATTTCTTCACATAATCCATTACCTTATTAAAAATTTTCCCGCTGAGGTCATATGCACAGACAACACCTGTAACTCAGTATTCAGGCCCTTCATAAATAAGCGAATCCTCTCCTCTTTCGTACCCAGAAGCTAAGTAGAAAAATGGGACAAGGCATGAAATTTGGCCACGTAGGCTGAGACCGACATGTTACCCTGTTCAAGAGCAAGAAACTCATCCTTTTATGGTCTCTCAAGGTTTAAGGCACGTACTTCTCTAAGAAAAGAGCATGAAACTCTGCCCAAGTCAACGGAGGCAAAGGTGATGGCCGACACTCTACATGAGACCTGCTCCAATGCTTGGCATCACCCTAAAACTGGATGGTGACAAACTCTACCCTATGCTGCTGCACAATGCCCAGCTTATGCAGCCTCTCATAGCAGTCTAAAATAAACTCATATGCATTCTCTTTCTTTGTACCCTGAAAACTAGGAGGTTTCAGTTTCAAGAACTTAGTCAGCATCTCATGTTCATTCCAAGTTATAACCGGACCTAGCATCAGACGAAAGAAGTTATCAGTACCCGATGCTGCATCCATCCTAAGAGCCACTGAAACCACTGGCTGGGTGCCTGGAACCTGATCGGTAGTACCCATGGGGGTGGCTCTAGCACCTACCGGCCCACTCAAAAAAGTCCACAATTGCTGAAATGCCTTAGGCGATATAGGGGGAATGCCTGGACCTCCAGCCGGTGCTTCCTTTGCCTGTTCCACACCCTCCTCAAGAACAACCTCAACTTCCTTCTTAACGTGATCCTGGGGTGGGGGAGGGGTTGCTGCTCTCACTCCTGCAGCTACCTGAGCTCCACCCCTGGCAGGTGTTGCCCTACCTCGGCCCCTGCCCCTGCCCCTTCCACATCCTCTGACCGCTGGTCCCGCTATTGGAATCTCTGCTCTCGCTCTGTTATGTCTGGTATTCATCATCTGCGGACAAAAGAGTGAAAGAGGTTAGATACCAATTTGTATCACCAGATACCAATTGGAATTGAGTTACAACACGAAGGAAGAAAGAGGAGATACTTTTCCTAAAGTCCTATAGCCTCTCGAAGAAAAGTACATACATCTCTTTATCGTTCCACAAGACTCTACTTGACCCATTTTGGTACGATGAGATTAATGAACCTAGGGCTTTGATACCATATTTGTCATGATCCAAACCCACCGCGAGTGGCACCTAATCGAAACCACCGGATAAGCGAACCAATATACAACTCAACACTTAGCAAAACTAATAGCTCAAAACTAGTTTGCATTAAAAATAAAGAACTATCATTCACATCTAAACCAAAACTAATAATATTATATGGAAATTACCCCTAGAAATAGAAAGTCATCGTATCAAAACATCTACCAAATGTCTAGAAATGAGGATGCAACCCCAAAAATAAACAAGAGTTTAAGTCCGGAAATAGATAGATTATAACTACACTGGAATAAAATAAGGTAGCCCAACAGAAGAAGCCCACCCTTGAAATCTTGAATCACTGGGACTATATATGAGGTCACGTAGGAGCCGATGGAGGATGTCCTGTACTCATAAAAAGAAAAAAAGTAAAGAATTAGTACACAACCACTGTGTACTAGTAGGATCATCGGATAGCTCCAACAAACAATATAGATACAATAAACCAAAACTGAGTAAAGTAGCACAAACATGTAAAATAACCAGTAATATATGTCTAGACTCTCAATATACCTTCTAACTTATCAATCATATGAACAGGTTCAACAACCATTTAAACAATAAGCAATAAAAATAACACTTTACCCTTTTTGCATCACCCAGACCCACTAAGGATCCCTAGACTCACATCTAAGTGTTAACATGCAATTCTCGGTCCACCCAAGGACCATCCCCACATTCAAGTGTAACAACTTGGCCTCTCAAGGACCAATATAATCAATCATAGATTCAACAAATTAACCCGGTCCACTCATGGAACCATCAACAAACACTGTTAATAATGCATAATTAAACCCGTACCAGGCATGGTACCCTAGCCAACTGATATAGAACCTATACTGATACGCCTAAATTACACCTCAGTTAAGAAGCATAAGCGGTCGCTGTCAAATATAGAACCCAACAAAGGTTGGGGTCGATTCCACAGGGAATAAAGAGCAAATTAAGTCGTTAGTAATTTAGATGACTAGTAATCAATAGTTTCTGATAAATACGGGGGGGGGGGGGGTTCTAGTAATCAATCTTTAATTGCTACTTGAATATTTCAAATAGTAAACAATGAACTTTTATGAGTAAAAATCAATATGAGAGGTGAACTAGGGATGTGTTCACTATCGCTTCGTAATGATCTCGAGTTAGAGCTCAATCGGGTTCTTTTCATATGCTTAACACGAAGTAAATGGAATCATGCTTATGTCTAAACATTTCTCAACCAAATAGACGCATTTTCTTTTCAATTCTTTCAAACTTGAAAAGATACAATTACATATTTCAATTAAAACTTCAAGTAGATTAATATCGCTAAAGCATTAATCATTAGACGGGAGTTAATAGTCTCGAATCTTCATTGTTAATCTAATTTACCCAATTTTAATCTCTTAGTTCAAGCAAATCAAACCTAGGCTTGTTCTAATGTTTGCAACCATTAGAAAATTTTAAGAATACAAGATTAACAATGTGAATAACATACGAATCGAACCCAACATCACCCGGAATCTATATCGCCACTTTTTCCATGGCTCCCACAACCCTAGTTTTGGGAAGTTTAGCTACTCATGAATAAGGAAGAATAAAAAGAAATGATATTCATAATAGAGGAAAAATCCTTACAAGATATGAAAACCCACTTCAATTCTCCAATAGAACTTGAGAAAAAAATTCCCAAAAAGCAAGCACAATTGATAGTAACGTATGTTTGTTGCTTGAGCGCTAAAACGTGTTCAAATACGCTGCAAACAAAGTACAGGAAAAATACCCTAAGAGTCTTATTTATAGGCAATTAGAAATTAAATCCGGATTGGTTTAGGAAAGGAAAGTCACATCCAGAAAACGGACTCCAAAACGGTCCGTTCTTTTGAGCGTTGTAATTGCCCGATTTTAACATCTTCTAGTTCTGGAAAATGGTCCAAGGAATGGTCTGTTTTGGTCAACAATGGACCATTTCCTTGACCGTTGTAACTCACAAAATTTTGCTGTCTTCTGGTAAGTTGACAATTTTAGTGTAAACCGCATTTGGCAAATGAATTTTATGTACAACTCATCATGTGTGTCATCACAAGGAACCAGTTGAGCCATTTTCAGCATCTTTTTCTCCTTTTTCCATTTTCGTTCACTTTTCCTGCAAGTACAACACAAATACCATAAAAAACAACAATGGTTGCTTGAAAACTCACGATTATTCTTAGTTAACAGAGTTAAATGTGCCATAGAATGCCGGCACATCATGTACCAGGCGTGGTACCCGAGCCAACCGTTAGTATCCTGTACCAGGTGTGGTACCCGAGCCAATGAAATGTTACACAAAGCCAACAGTCAACAATTAAGTGAACAAAACACACTTGTAAAACTAACAAGCAATAATCAAGTTCATTTCACATAATTGACACCCAAATACTCGGACATTCATAACTTCATCTCCTAAGCATGCAAGCACGTACATCACTAAGCTAAAATAACACGTATATACAATGCATTTGGTAAGACAAGAACCATCACCTACCTCAAATAGCGTAAAACTTCACTGGGCCGGAGCCTTCCCATTTCTGGAAGCTCTCGCTTGCTCTTGGTCTACAAATAAGTACACAATATACTAAAATTAGTCCAAATAGCCTAAAATAGCCAGATTATACTCAAATCATAATCCCCAGGGCAACCCATAAATATTCTACCCATTCCCGATCTTTCCCACCATTAATTCACCTAGAAACTACCATTTAACGGTTAAATTTAGCAAATAATGGTGTTTTAAACATGCATAAGTGATAATAATTATAACCCAGGAATTCTACACCCATAATTCCCCTTTTCCACCAGATTCTACCATTCTATGTTATTCCAAACGTTCCTCCAAGACCGATCTTATAGTTTCTAAGGTATGGGAATTGAAATATGGATATAGGAAACAAAAACCTTACCTTTTTGATGGAGTTTGGTGGAAAATCACTAAAAATCACCTCCCTATGCCTATGCCCTTCCCCAAAATGTTCTTCAAATTTTTTGAACATTTTTGGGGAAGTTTTTGCATTAATCCCGACTAAGTCTGCTATAGCGGTCCGTACACTGCTATAGCGGCACTGCTATAGTGGAACCGACTGCTATGGCAGTGCTGACCGATATTTACTTCTGCTATAGTGAGAATTTTTCTGCTATAGCGATGGCTGCTATAGCACAGATGAGACAAAATCTTAGAAAATCCCCCAAAAGTTCCCATTTTACAACACACCTTAAATCCCGACGTTCCGGAATAACCCCTTCACCTCAACCTTAATACCTAGAGTTCAACTTACCCAAATTTATTTTCAAAAAGTTCTTCGGACTCCTTAATGTCTTAGCTAATGAAAAAATTAGCTCAATAAAAGATACATCACCTAATCCTCACCCATATATCTCTAGACCATACCTCACTTACAAACCATCCGAGACTAGCCTTGCCCAAAAATTCCAACTCCCAAACCCAAAAGTTTTCTAACTCAAAACTTGGCATGAAAGATTTACCTATAATGACAGACCCAATCATTATATTTCACTTGGATTGACCAATGCATTGCGGCCTTTATGCGCTTGATGAATGGTGTTTTTAAGTCATTCTTGGATTCTTTTGTGATAATGTTTATTGATAATATTCTAATTTACTCCAAGAGTAAGGAGGAGCATGAAAATCATCTTTGTATTATCTTGGGAATTTTGAGGAGAAGTAGTTGTATGCAAAATTTTTGAAATACGAGTTCTGGTTATCTTCGGTTGCCTTCTTAGGGCATGTGGTCTCAAAAAAAAAGGGTGATGGTAGATCCCTAGAAGATTAAGGCGGTTAAAAGTTGGGTTCGTCCCATCTCTATGCCTGAGGTTAGGAGTTTTGTGGGTCTTGCTAGCTACTATCGCAGGTTCGTCAAGAATTTTTCTTCTATTGCTACTCACTTGACAAGGTTGATCCAGAAGAAGGTGCCATTTGTTTGGTCTGATAAGTGTGAGGAGAGCTTCCAAAAGCTCAATAACCTTTTACTACAACTCCTATTCTCTCTTTACAGGTTGAAGGTAAGGATTTTTTTTTGTATTTTATGATGCTTCACATTCGGGTTTGGGTGTTGTGTTGATACATGATAGAAATGTCATAGCCTATGCTTCGAGGCAATTGAATTCCCATAAGAAAAACTACCCAATTCATGATTTGGAGTTGGCAGTAGTGGTCTTTGCACTTAAGATCTGGAGGCACTATCTCTATAGGGGTCTAGTATGAGGTGTTCACAGGCCATCACGGCCTGTAGCACGTGTTTACACAAAGAGATCTAAATATGAGATAGAGAAGGTGGATGAAATTGTTAAAAGATTATGATGTGACCATCCAATATCATCCGGGTAAGGCCAATATGGTGGCAGACGTATTGAGATAGAAAATGGTACGTATGGGCAGTTTGGCTTATTTGGGGTGTCAAAGCGACCCTTGGCTAGAGAGATTCAAAATCTAGCATCTAAGTTCATGCAGTTTGGTGTTTCTGAAAGGGGTGGAATGTTGGCTAGTATTGAGGTGAAGTCAACATTTTTGGATGAGTTTAAGGCCAAACAGTTTGAGGATGAGCAATTGAATAAGCTCCGGAATAAGGTGGTGTCTGGTGAGACTTCAGACGCCACACTTGATGCCTATAAAGTGTTGTAGTTTGGAGGGAGGGTATGTGTTCCCTTAGTTGATGACTTGATTCAGAATGTGCTAACTGGAGATCATGGTTCGTGATATTCTATTCATCTAGGTGTTACTAAAATATACTGGGAGTTGAGGCAGCTTTATTGGTGGCCTAGGATGAAGAAGGATATAATGGAATATGTGTCCAAGTGTCACAATTCTCAGCAGGTTAAGTATGAACATCAAAAGCCTGCAAGTTTGCTTCAAATGATGCCCATTCCTGAGTTGAAGTGGGACAGGATAACCATGGACTTCGTGGTAGGTATTCCTAAGACATTGGGAAAGTATCATTCAATTTGGGTCATCATGGATAGGCTGACTAAATCAGCCCATTTCATTCCGGTCAGGGTGGATTACAGCTCTAAGCAGTTGGCCAAGATCTATATCAAGGAGATAGTAAGGTTTCATGGGGTGCCACTTTCCATTATTTCAGACAAAGGTATGTAGTTTACTTCTAAATTCTGGGGCAGGTTGCACGAAGAGTTGGGCACCAAACTCACTTTTAGCACAACCTTTTATCCTCAGACTGACGGACAGTCAGACATGATGATTCAGGTGCTTGAGGACATGTTGAGGGCATGTGTGATTGACTTCGAAGGCCATTGGGATTAGTTCTTTCCATTGTGTAAATTCTCATACAACAATAGTTAATACTCCAGTATTGACATGGCACCATTCGAGAAACTCTATGGGAGGGGATGTAGATTGCTCATAGAATAGTTCAAGGCAGGTGATGTGAAATCTTTGATCATTGATTTGGTAAGGGAAGCTCATAAAAAAGTAAGAGGTATCCAAACTAAGTTATTGGCATCCCAGAGCAAGCAAAAGGAGTATGCAGATCGCAAGGTAAGGGACATGTCATTTCAAGTTGGTGAACAACTTTTGTTAAAGGTGTCACCTATGGAAAGGGTCATGAGGTTTAGCAAGAAGGGTAAGTTTAGCCCTCGGTACATCAGTCTATTTGAGGTTCTCGAGGATATGGGGCTGGTAGCAGACAGATTGGCATTGCCGCCCGGTCTGTCAGGAGTTCATTCAGTATTTCATGTATCTATGCTAAAAAGATACCATGGGGATAGGGATTACATCATCAAGCGAGATTCTATCTTGCTAGACAAGGATCTAAAATATAAGGAGGAGCCAGTTGCCATTCTTAATCGGGATGTCCGAAAGTTGAGGACAAAGGAGTCGGTAAAGGTTCAATGGAATCATCATCCAGTTGAAAAATCCACTTAGAAAACCGAGAAGGACATGCGGGATAAGTACCCTCACTTGTTTGAGGATTCAGGTACTACTTCTTTCTTGACTTAACTTATTTTCTTATTTGATCTTTCGAAGATGAATGATGGGTAAATTGGTATCTTTTGTAATGACCCTTCCTGTCGTTATGGGTGAGCTAATTATGCAAGAATTAGGGTTAGAACTTTTCTGAAAATAGAAGTTAAAATTTTTAAGCTAGGCTAGTCTTGGACAAAATCCGATCAAGGTGAGGTCTAGGGAAATCCAGGGAGGGATTGGGTTAGATGAATAAGTCTTACCTTATTTTTATATTAGTTAAGATGTTTTGGAGTCCGTAGAACTTTTTGAAAGTGAATTCAAGTGAGTAGAACTTTCGATATCGAAACTGACGTAAAAAGGTTAATCTGGGATGTCATGTTTGAGGGTGTGTTGTAAAAAAGGCAAAATTGGGAGATTTTCAAAGTTTATGCCTCACCACACTCACTATAGCGGGTGGTAGACCGCTACTGTAATACCACTATAGTGAAGAAATTCCCCCTATAGCGGGAGTCAGAGTCGGTCAACTCTGCTATAGCGGGAGGTGTCACGACCCGATTTCTCAGGTCATGATGGCACCTACAATCCCCCAGTAGGCGAACCAATTCTCGTAGCCCAGAACGGTTAGTAATGGGCTACTACCTAACTTATACGCATAATGAACAGAAATAAGCAGAAGCAGAATATAAAGATAAGACAACGCGGAAGCAACAACCCGAAATATATATACAAATGATACTACACCAACCCCAAGACTTGGTATCGATAGTACAGAAGCTTCTAATAGAATACAAGTGCTAGAAGTAACAAAATGATAAGTACACTATCTCCAAATATACAAAGAGTAACAGTACAAAAGATGAGATGTGGTCAAGCCCCGATCGTCAGGCGCTCACCCTAGTCTCGAAGATGCAAAAGTTGCACTAGTCTCCAACACGATCAACGGCGAAAGCTCAACTAATATCTGCACCAGAAAGATGCAGAAGTGTAGTATGAGCACCAATTGCTAAGTAATGGGTACCCAGTAGGCATCATCGGCCGAGTGAGCGCATATAAGATATAAAAATAGTAATATAGCAGATAGCAAAAAAGTGGTAACAGAGAATAATAGAGGAAGCACAAGGAACTAGCACAGATAACAGACAACCAAGAGTTATAAACAAACAATGCTAGCACAAAAAACAAATATACATAGAACACAGGTGTAAGAAAGAGGGACGCACCTGGGATCCTTGCAACAATAGTATAAATAAAGAGAGAGAGAATCAGGAACGTGGTGGTATACCGGTAACCTCAAGTAAGAAGGGAAAGAGGGAAGGCAACCCAACAAAATCAACTAAAAGCCATAAAAGTAACGAAAACATATTAAAAATACCAACTCTCAAGATAAGCATGAACCGGGATCCATCTCACAATTTACAACCTAGAATGGAATAACTAAACCACCAGAACCAAGAGTTCTACTCAGAATCAAGATAAGGAACAACGTTCGATAAATCACAACTGCTCAGGAGGACACACGATAGAGCCTCAAAGATATAGGACTCACTAGCCCCTCAATACTCAAGCCCAAAATTTGGAGCCTCAACAGGATAAAACTTACCAATTCTCAAGAACCAAGGACCATAACTAGATCTATGAAACAATAGGAGTAATATAATCCACCTACAGTCCCAACGGCCGCTCATACAATCGAGGAACGCAATCAAGTGAAAACAAACTCTCCGACCGCCCATACAACTGGAGAGTACACTGAACACATAGCAAAAAAGGGCAGAATCTGAGTGATATGCATAATGATGATAATGATGGAACCGATAATAGTAACTCTATATGCACTTCCCCCGGTACTCCGACAGGAGGACCCATGGTGGGATGTGCCCGCTATACCTCATATTACGACATATACCCCTCCTCCAGCATGCTCGACCCTTTGGCCATGTCCTGGAATGGTAGGGCCCATGGAGTTCCCTGACCATATACAATAACGAACGCAAAATCTCAGAGAATTAGAACCTCAAAGTACGTGCCTAAAATTGAACCAGGTCTAAAATAATAGTACTAATCTCAAAAGACCCTCTCAAAGGGTGCCCGAAGTATACTCGGGTCTAAATCAATGATAAAAGTCTCAATAACCCTCTCAAAGGGTGCCCAGAGCATATACGGGTCTAAATCAGTAATAAAATCAAGTCTAGTGCTCTGCCCAGCCGAGCCTAGTATCAGTAGGAAATCAAGTCTAGTGCTCTGCCCAGCCGAGCCTAGTATCAGTAGGAAATTAAGTCTAGTGCTCTGCCCAGTCGAGCCTAGTATCAATAGGAAATAAAGTCTAGTGCTCTGCCCAGCCGAACCTAGTAATAGTAGGAAATCAGGTGTGAAATCATTCAAATCCTATTTTATCATCATCTATACCGAAAACATGCCCCCGGGGACATGCAAGTTTAGAAAACCATTTACACTTGGCTCGAGGCCAAATCAGTAGTAAAACATGCAGGAAAAACCTTTTCATGTATGATATGCTCGCAAATAATAGAGTAGCCCAAAATGGCTCACAAATATTTTCTATCGGTCCTGTATAGGCTCAACAGCTCTACAACAGTCATAACCAGCCTAGAAGGATATATCTATGTCCGGGACTCGCGGACATTCCCATATAACCCACCATCTATGTTCCAGAGTCAATACAAGGTCACACAGGACCATAAGGGTAATATACAATACTACACTGATACTACAATCAGCGTATGAAATAAACGGACCAAAAAGACGGGAAAGGTCTGGGGTACCAACCTAAAACAACCCACCAAAGGATACTAATTAATGAAGTTATAGCCTATATACGCAGAGTCTAGGTAGGGAAAGCCATCACCTACCTATCGTCCGATGAATAATTGCGGGGACAATGTCGTCCAGGTTCAAACTGATCCGAAAAACTCCAAATTGCGAAACCACTATTAATACAATAATCCATATGTCAATACAAGACTAATGATACCCATAATGCTATAATAATAGCCGGGTCAAACCTGGGTCACAATGGAGCCCGTAGGCCTCGAAACCTAAAATAGAAAATGAAAAACTCACATATGTTCCTTACCATCATGGGAGCACATGCTCAAAATTTGAGTGTAAACGGATAATAATTGGTGCTCAAAACAGCCGGCTCAAGTCAAGAATTAAAGGTAGAATTTCAAGGAATAAATTCAGAAATTAGTCAAAAGATACTTACCACAACGAGAAGGCAAGCTAAGGAGGTGAGAAACTCTGAATCCACAATCATGCAAAGCTCAAGAGTGCAGTTACTACAAGTAATTCTAAGCTTTAAGAACCAACAAAAATGGTGGTAGCAACAATGGAGAAGAAACAAATTTGGGGAAGAAGAACTTACCCAACCACGAGGAAACAAGATTTCCCAATGATTTGATGGATTCTCCAAGCTTTAGGACTGATGTGAGAAATTTAGTGGGAGAACTTGGAGTTTAGAGTTGGGAAAAGTATGAGAAATAAGCTGGAAAAATGAAGGCCAAAGAATTATATAGCTACTGGTCGCTAGTCAGCGTTATCGCGCTAAAGGAGAACGATCGCGCTGAAGGAAGGATACCCAAACCAGCGCTATCGTGCTACAGGAGCTCAATTGCGCTGAAGGGAAAGTCACAGACCAGTGCTATCGTGCTATAGGAGCGCGATCGCGCTGAAGGCCACCAGAAGTAGAAAAACCAGCAACAACCAAAAACTTCTACGGGGCATTCCGGGCACAATCGAAATTCGATTCTCAAAAACCAATAGTGTTATTAGAGTGGAAACGATGTTCCGGACTTAACGAAATTGATAAAACTTCCATATGAGGTCATCTTGGAGGAATGTTGACCCAAGTCAACACTAACCAACGCCAACTAAACACCCAAAATAAGCCCGGATCACCCGGGACCCGAACCAACCAACTACCCAACACAAACTCGGCATTCCGGAGCTAACGACACTGACGGAATTTCCATCCGAGACTATCTTCTCTGAATATTGACCAAAGTCAACCAAACAAGCCCAACTGGCTTGAAAACACAAAATGAGAGAGAAGTCCATGTTGAAAAGCTCCCAGATCCAGACCAAAGGTCCCACTAGACTAAAGTCCACACTCTAGAGCTAAAGAAACTGTCGGAATTCAATTCCGAGCATGTTCACCATGAATGTTAACTGAAGTCAAAAATGATTTCAAAAGCCTAAAGCTTTAAAACAAGGAACGACCAAAAAGACCAAGCAAATGGATCGGGCACCGAACTACCAATCCCATCAAGCCATAAATGACTTGGGGCCGCTACAGGCAAGCTCTAACGGTACAAGAAAAGTGAACACGCGCAAATGACTGGAAGGGTCATTATAGGAGGCTTCCACTATGATGATACCGCTATAAAGGGATTGGGCCACTATAGCGGGATTAATCACTGTAAATGCAAAAACTTCCCCAAAAATATTCATTATTTCACAAGAATATTTTGGGGAAGGCTGTGGCAATTTATGGCGAACTCCATTGATTTTCCACCAGAATTCGTTGTTAAGGTAAGTATTTTATCCCTGTAAACTAGTATTTCAATTCCTATGGTTTAGAATTATTACTTACAGGCTTTGGGGAGGGTTTTGCTTGACTTAAGATAGAATTTCTGGTGTAAAAGGGATTATAAGGTATAAAAACATTGGGTTTATGAACTAAAGTTGCTTATTCATGATTACATTACCGTAATTCGCTAGTATAATCATAGAATTGGTAGTTCTAAATGAATTATTGGTGGAAAAACCCTAGAATGGGTAGAATAATCATGAATTTGGCCTGGGGGATTCGGGATGAAGCTTTAATCCGTGATATTTGAGGTCATGGGTTGAAATTGTGTTTGTATTTCTATTTTTAAACCAGAATCAAGTCGAGTTGTCAGAAAAGGGAAAACTCAGGTTCGGTAGAGTATTTCAGGCTTGAATTGAGGTAGGTGATGACTATTTGTAACCCAATTTGTGTTATGTGTGTATAATAACTCTCTCATTAGTATTACTTGTACAATACATGTTCAGAAAAAAAGGAATGAATGTTAAATGATATCTTGAGAGTTAATCACATGCAATGAACCTGTTTTAAAATGCTTGTTGGTTGCACAAGTGTGGTATGCTATCATTGTGATTATATTTGTTGTGATATATGTGATTCATTAGTTGGCTCAGATATCACGCGTGGTAAAGTTCTATTATTCATCGATTGCCTCAGGTACCACACCCTGAACAAATTTACTTGTTAATTATGTGTGTGGGTTTCTTGAGTGAACCGAGCTTATCTGTTGTTGATGTTATTCATATGTGTTGGTTATTTGAGGGGACCGGGATTCATTGCTACTTGACATACATATTGGTCCCTGAGTAACGAGGTTGGTGTGTTTAAGTACTAAGGTGGTTCTTGTGTAAACTGGGGTTGCATGTTAAGTATTATAGATGATGTCCTAGGGAACCTTGGGTGGTCCCGTTTACTTGCAAGTTGTGACATGGTTATATGTGGTTTATTTACTTGCACAGTGGGGCATGATTTATATGGTTGATGAGTCAGGTTATTGACCGGGAGTCTTACTGGTATTCATTTGACTTGGCTTATTGCATGTTTGTCATATTATACTATATTATAGTTTTATGTTCATATTTCATATTTTAGAGTTGACCGATGATCCTATTAGTACACTGTTATTCTTGTGTACTGATACTGCACTTGCTCTTATTTTGTTGAGTACATGGCATATTTTGGTGGCTGCTTCGAGAACTTAGTTGTGAGACCGATGACTTTTGAATTCAAGGGTGAGTTGCATCTTCCGAGCTACTATAAATTCCTCAGTTATTTCTATTCCTTTGTTCAGACTTAGACTCTTTCTGTTTTGGGGTTGCATCCCTATCTTTCAGACTTGAGTAGAATTTTGGTACACGACTTTCATATTTTAGGGGTTTATTTTCTGCAAGTTTTCTATTTTCCATTCAAGGTGTGAATCTTGACTTTTTAATTATTGAAGATAACTTTAGTTGCTTAGTTTTGGGTAAGTGTTGGCTTGGTTAATTGGTTCTCCCACCGAGGGTTTAGTGTCGGTGTCACTCGCGATGGTTTAAGTTGTGATACCTCTGGTGTACTTAATACTTCATCCTGTGATTTTTATCTTGTCAATGGCTAATTGAGTTATCATATCCTGTACATGTGTGCTGTGTTTAGCAAAAAAATGAGCTAGCCATGACTCAAAGCACCACCGTTGAGTATGAAGTTTTGCCAAATGATGTTGCTGGTAAGGTGCTAACAAAAGAATATTTTTGATGGGTAGGGTGCTTGGGATTAGGAGCTGTCTCAAGCAGAGTTTTTAGGCAAAAAAGACCTCATTATAATGATTTGAACAATTCAGGTTACAATAATGGTTCATGTTCTTCTCATTCCCAATGCTAAGAAAAGTACAATCAAATTTGAAAGCTCACGATCAAAGCCAAGATAACTGCAACGCTATGATGAATGCTCATACTCAAATAATGAATATTTTCAAGACGTGTATGATAATGAAAGAAGGGACAATACCTGAATAATTTTTGAGATCTTCATTTCCGTGACTCCTTCAACAATAAAGAAACTTTTATAAATTGTTGCTGCTAATTTTGTTAAATATTCTCATAAATTATTGCTGCTAATTTTGTTAAAGAAAACTTTGATAGTACTTTAGAGTATCACAAAAATGAGGTTCATGTATTTACTCAATCGTTGTGATACTTTTGATTAATTTTGTTTTAAATTTTTTGTAGCCAAGTAATGCAGCTAGCGAACCTGCTTCACCTATGGAATTAAGAAGATCAGCTGGTAATAGTCATCCTAATCATGACAATCAATAAAGTTTTGCGCAATTATATTAGACAATTAAGTATGGTAGTTGATTGAATGAATGTAGCAGATCCTTTATGATTAATGGTCAGAGTAATGTTAATTTTTGAGACTAATAATAATACTAATATTGGAGTGGATGTGTTTACTGTTAGTTTCTGAGACTAATGATAACACTTATGTTTGTGTTTAATGATTGGAATAGAGGTGTTTAAAGTAAATTTTGAGACTATTGATAATATTTGCTTTATGTTAATGTCTTTATGCCTTGTATATTAATGTTATTTGATTTTAGTAAGCAATTTAAATAATAAATTGATGTTTCATTATATTAATATATTAGAAATTAGATCAACCAGCTTTGGAGTAACAACTGTCCCAAAAGTATCAACAACAGTGGAGGTTAAAAACCCCTGCAAAATAAATACATTGCAGGAGTTTCAACCCCCACAACCTCTTTATATAGAAAAGCGTTAACTAAGTAAATTTATGAATTCGGGGCTTAAACCGTTGTTAGATACCCGCCGTAATTTATAACGGTGGTTGGCGAAAAACCTCCACAAACAATTTGCTGCGAATAATATTGCGAGAATTTTGAAAACCGCCGTGAAATCAATTTGCGGGAGTTACTAACCGCCGCAACATGTTAAAATGACCGTCATAAATAGAACATTTTTTGTAGTGAATATGCGTTCCATAAACACTTGATTTTTCATCTCATTATATTCCATTAAGAAATTAAGTCATCAGTTATAAAATTAAAATGCTAACTAATTATATGACAAATAAGACTAATCAAAACATCATTTCTTTCCTCTTAAATGAGTAATTTTAACTACACTTAATTAGAAAGAGTGTTTCATCTTCCTATTGAACTTTAATTTAGAAGCTCTCCTTTTCACATCTCATATTTACTTGTTCTTTTAGCTTCCTTTCGTTTAAACTTTTCATCTACTTTATCATTATACTATAAATTGCACAATGAAAGTAATGAGATTGCATTGCTTTTTCTCAAATTCAATCACCTTTGGTCTAATGGAGATGAAACACAAAGAAAATGCTCATCTTTTGTGTATTCTTCCCTGCTCAAGTCTCTTGGGTATTTCAACTTTATTTGACCCTTTTTCGCAGGCAGTATTATTACCCACAACTTGTTTGGTTATTGTTGTGATACTAATATTGTATTTTTCGTATCAAGAGTATATAATTTAATACATTCTTTATATGCTTTATTGTTATTACATTGTTAGTTATTATGTTATGTATTAGCCATTTTATTTATATGTTACTGTTTTATATAATGTAGAATTCATGTTTTATTTCTGTACTTTCTTTACATGTTTTAGATTTTTATTTTCTGTAAATTATCTTATTCCTTAGATACTTTTCCTATTATGTTTATATTTTTATAGTTTAATTGGTTTTATGTTTCTTGTTTTCTCTGTTTTTGACACAAAGCTCTTTAGTTTTTCAGCCTGGCCTGATCTTTTTCTGCTTTTTTTGAGTATTGGAGTGGGAGAGTCTTTTATTTGTTTGGTATCTTGTTTCTTGAAACGATACTTAATTATTGCATGACAATTTCACATGTTAATTTGATTTATATAATTTTTTTATAATTTTATTCTTATTAATACAGGGTACCCAAAAACTAGTATAATATATATAGATAATCCTTATACTTAATGTTATTAAATAATTTTGTTAATAGATGTGCAAAAGTTTTAAAAATTACTCCATTTTTCCATGTTTAATTTGACACACTCCGTAAGAAGTCATTACAATACATGTAGGGTAGTTGTTTAAAAGAAAAACAAGGGTCATGGCAAATAATCTTCAAAGAAAGGACCAATAGTGTTGAACAGAATTATGAATGTAGGGTTAGAGTTGATTTATATGTATTCTGAATGTAGGGTTAGAGTTGATTTATATGTATTCTGAATGTAGGGTTAGAGTTGATTTATATGTATTCTAAATGTAAATTAGCGCTTCCCCATTCGTTGTGTTATTGGTATCCCAATTCTTTCGGAAATATTTGATGATTTAAGAGACCCCCTTCTTTCTTTCTCAATGTCCTATCTATTTTTTGCCAATTTTTTTGCCACTGGTCCATTTTTTCATTCCTGTAATTACTCTTCTTTTGTTTTATTTCCATTATTAATACTTTCATGCCCAAGAATTTAGGAGTCGTTTGGTATGCTAGACAAACCTAGATAGTTTTGGGAGAAAAATTCAGTTTGATTACTGGTCCTGGAATATGTTATATCAAGATAAGCAATTTGTATCGGGATACGTTATTTCTTGTTAGAGAGTGGAATATTAGTACGAGGATTAGTTATCCAAGGATAAAGTAATGAAAATGTACAAAAAAGAAACTCTAAGGTCCCTCAATTCTTTTTTCTACTAAATAAGGTGGGGGTATTTTAATTATAAACAAACAACTTATTTAGAAATTATGTAATACATATTATTTTTAATATAATAAATTAAACAATAAATAAAAAATAATATCAGAATAACTAATCTCCCTATAACTAATTCAAACATAACTTGTCTTTTAACCAAACGATCCCTTAGTGGTATATTTTCATTATATTTAAATACTGTCCTTTCTTATGTGTTTCTTTTTAGGGGTATGAAATATGAATATTCATTCTCTTTATATGAACTTGGCAGAATTTTGGATTTCATCACCTAAAATTTCATTGTATTTGGTGTCTTATGCCTCAAATCTTCACATCTATCGTTATGTCTTTAATAATGGTTCTTTTCTGACTTGAATTTGTTTTAAAAGTGTAGGCATACAAGAGAGTAGTATATACTAAATTGTATATATTTTTGCGGTATCTATATATTATTATTATCACAGCTTGTGAAGTATAATCATGAGTGGCAACATGTCAGGACCTCTTGAACGACCATTCAGACCAAGTATGTTTTCCATTTTTATATACAATTCCTCTCTTTCTCCTTTGCCATTCGATTTGTTTTTCTTAATACAATTTTGCATCATTTCCAGAACAAGCAGTAGTTATTTTGGTAAACAACAATAATGTATTCTTGGATTTCCAGGAAAACTTTTTTTTCGAACCAAATGAAATAGTCTTGTTTTGAAGGTTTTTGCAAAAACTTTTGAGATCAAACGAGGTTGACTATCTTTTAATGTACTTGATTTTGAAAAATTTCTCGAATTTGGTATTCTTTATGAAATAAATGAACAAAATGTCTCTTGTTCTTTTAAAAGATGTGCAGATGAGTTTTGTCCCCAATTCGTTACGGTATTAGACTAAGTTTGCATCTTTTTTTTGTGAATGTATACAGTCAGCCATAGAAACTCAGCTTACTCTCTATATCTATAGGTCTAGAGAAAATTGACATTGAAAACCATGAGCATGAAAGGAAGACAAGGCTTGGGTCTCTCAAGAAGAAGGCAGTTAATGCCTCTACCAAATTTAGACATTCTTTTACGAAAAGGGGCCGAAGGAACAGTAGAGTCATGTCTATTATTTTTGAGGATGAGCATGATGCAGAGGAAATAAAGGCAGTTGATGCATTCCGCCAAGCACTTATCTTGGAGGAATTACTTCCCGCAAAACATGACGATTATCATAAATTGTTAAGGTGATTTAACTCATTATGCTGTCCACAAGGATATTTATCTTTGTTGTTTGACATGGTTATAAGTTTTTGACGCACGGATTTTGTTTCTTTCAATTTGTGATGACAAGTAATTTTTTATGGAAAGATTTGGATCTCTTTTAATCTTCCGGTCTGAATGATGAAACAGATTCTTGAAGGCTAGAAAATTTGATATTGAAAAATCAAAGCAGATGTGGGCTGATATGATCAAGTGGAGGAGCGAATTTGGTGCGGACACTATCATGGAGGTAAACTTTTTAAAATATTAGTGAAACTTTATGTAGAAATCATAATCCAAGAAATTTGAGGGAATATGTTGTTGTACATTTTATTAGGACTTCGAGTTCAAGGAAAGAGAAGAAGTCCTCAAGTACTATCCACAAGGGCATCACGGAGTTGACAAGGACGGAAGACCAATTTATATTGAAAGAATTGGTCAAGTAGATAGTGTCAAGCTTTTACAAGTTACAACAATGGATCGCTATCTCAAGTACCACGTACAGGAGTTCGAGAGAACCCTCAATGACAAGATGCCTGCCTGCTCCATTGCATCCAAAAGGCACATTGATACAAGCACAACTATTCTAGATGTGCAAGGAGTGGTATGTTGGTATTCTAAAATTATTAAATCGAGTGAGAGCCTTAGAATGTCACTGGTCCAATTGTTATTTTTAGTAATCTATGGTTACCATAGAAGAACTAAAGGAAGGAATTTATGTTTATTCTATTGCGTGATTATATTAATAAGTAACTTAAACTATATGATTCACCGAGCAGGGACTGAAGAACTTCAACAAATCAGCAAGGGAACTCATTCAACTACTCCAATCTATCGATGGTAACAATTATCCTGAGGTACTTGGTTTTTTCTCAACTAGCTGAAGCCATTGCACGCTCTCTCTTCATGCTTGATGTTCTTATCTTGATGAATTGTTGAGTTTCTTTTCTTACTTGAATTTTTTTTAATCACCGTTTAGAGCTTGTGCCGCATGTATATCATCAATGCTGGTTCTGGATTCAGGCTCTTATGGAACTCTGTCAAGTCATTCCTAGACCCCAAGACTACAACAAAGATCCATGTACACGCACATACGTCTTTCCTTCTAGATGCATTGATTCTGTAACTCTCATTAGAATAACAAATTCATGTCTCTTTCTTCTAGGTTCTTGGTAACAAATATCAGAGCAAGTTGCTTGAAGTAATTGATGCCAGGTAAATATAGGTAAACTTAAATATTTTCTCTAGTTTCTTTATCTTCTAGCATAACTCAAGTTACATGCTCTTCTAGGATGCGCATATTTATTATTAGCTAATTTGGCACATAATACCAGAAACATTCTTGAGTAGTTATATTTATTTAGAATGAATTATGCATTACAAAGTAGCTTTCCTGCATAGACCCTAATGCAATTTATTTTCATTGCCTTGTGCCAGCGAGCTACCAGAATTCTTAGGCGGTACATGCACTTGTGCAGACAAGGGAGGATGCATGCTTACTGACAAAGGCCCATGGAATGATCCTGAAATAATGAAGGTAGATTTCAACCTTAGAATTTGAACATTTTACTTACCTTCTGGCATATATTCTGAAATTTGTGATTAATTTGATACCAGATGGTTCATAACGGTGAACATAAATGTTCAAATAGAATTTTTATCTCAACAAGTGATGAGAAAACAATCCCAGAGGATGCACATGCTAACCCAAATGTTCAAAGAAAGTATGTGGCTCATACACATCTCTCCCCTGTCCATGAGGAAGTAAGTTACTTCGTCATCCATCACATATGAGCACATGTCCACTATTTTTTACTTTGAATATTTCATGAATGAGGTTAAGGTCCAATAACATCTGCTTAAAAGAAGAAGTTTGAGAAAGAGAAGAACAAATATATGCTTCTTCCCTATATCTCATCCTTCTTGTGGTTACAAAGTATGACCAAAATAAATTAATTCAAACTTTCTTTGCTAAATTTTGATACTTAATCCTCCTGCTTTGAAACTAATTGTACTATGGCTTACCCGTTAACCATATTTGTACTTCTCATATTTCCTTTCTTTTATTTATTTACTTCAAGTAGAGTAAAATGGAACTGTATTGTAGGTTGACATGAACAAAGACTACCCTAGAACATATGAACCTGAAGACTATATGCCTATTGTGGACAAGGCAGTTGATGTAACTTGGACTAATGCTAAGGGTACAAGTTCTTCTCTCATTATGCAATGGATTGCGTGTATCTAATGCTTTCATCTTATTGGTTTCTTCTTTTATTAACTTCTATCCGTCTTTCTTTGCAGGTAGAGATTTCTTCCCCATCCACGATGCTTCTAAGTCACCCGAAGGATTTAGCAACCATCTATTTACTGGAGTTATGACCCTTGTGATGGGCATTGTGACATTGGTCAAGATGACCCGAAACATGCCAAGGAAGCTTGCTGATGCCACCCTGCAGGCTCATGGCTATAAATTTAGTGAACCTACCCTATCTTCCAGTGAGTACTTCAGCATGATTAAACGCATGGAAGAACTCGAGGAGAAAGTCATTACTCTTACCAACAAACCTGCTTCCTTACCTCCTGAGAAAGAGGAAATGCTCAACAATGCCATGAAACGCATCGATACTTTAGAGCAAAACCTTTCGGCTACCCATAAGGTATTATATTATCTGCTTTCCTTGACGATCCTTTCAAACCTAGAGAACATTAGAGATTTGGGGGATGGTATATAATTTGCAGTTTTTGTTGTTTTACTTGTAGACTCTTGAGCTAGCTCTGGTTCGTCAAGCGGAACTTCTAGCATACGTCGAGAAGAAGAGGAAGAAGAAGAAGTTCTTAGGGCTATTTTGAGTCTATTTTAATGGAATGCGAGGATGTATTCTTCTTGAGATGGAGCTTTACAAGGACAGTCAATAGGAGACATCCAAAGATTAACATTAGGTTTGGCTCGATCGGTGAATCGATGCTGATAAGGAAATTATGAAGTCTGCTCCTGTGATTATTTGGAAAACAAGAAGCAAAAGGAAAATTGAACAAGGGAAGTTTGGTGGAGCATCACTGTGAAAAAATGTCATCAGTAATTGTTGATGGTTTGAATGGATGGACAAATAGGGGTCTAGACTTAGAGAAGTTTGGCTCTTGGGCTATATAAATTAATGGACTGAAGTTGCATACTTGTAAATATTTCATACATTCTCAATGCAGTTAAACCGCTTATAGATTACTTGTCTTTTTCAAATCTCCAACTCTTTATAGAATGTTTCATAACTTGATAGTATAAAGATTATACTGTTTATGTGCAAAAGATAAAACTCTAAATTACTTTATAATGATATTACTGAACATGACAAGTTTTCTGGTGGGAAATTGAATCAGGATATTCAGTTGGGAGGCTCAATAATGATTTGATTATAAAAGTTATCAAAGAGTATCATGTTTCTTTTAGTAAAATATACTGAACATGTTGCATGTTCTATTTAAGTGAAAATTTAAACATTTTAGCTGAATAATATATGGACAAAAGTTGAACTTATGCAACAATTCAAGGACCAAAATAACTATTTTTCCATTTTCTTATCTATGTTATATTTTATTGATAAATAAATAAATTTATTAATTACCTGAGTAAACATTGAAGTAAATTTTTTTGAGTACTGGACAGCCTTGCCCCAGTGCCTCAATCATCTTATCCTCTAAGGGCATAACAGGCTACTAAATAAAAAAAAAATGCAATAGGAACAACAATGCACCAAACAAACTAATTTTCTAGCCATCTAACTACACGCAGCCTTATATATGGTATCCCTGGAATGGACATATCTTGAATGACTTGTTTAACTATGCTGTCCACACTCTGCTTGACTTGCTGAAAGAGTCACATTCCTTTCCCTCCATATGTTATAGACAAGTGTTGCTAAGGTAATTCCATAGACTTCAGATCTTGGACTTCTACCTTTTGGGTAAATGACAACCCACTGCATTTCATCAGCCTATGCATTGGGATTCCTGGGTAATCCTTGCCACCTGAGTTGGGTTAGCTAGACTTGAGATGAGAACAGGCAATCAAAGAATAAATGTGGATGGCTTTCATCTGCTTGTTCTCATAGAGGACAAGTAGTACATGTTGTGATACTCCATTTGGCCAATCTGTCTCTATTAATGTAGAGCTTTGAGTGAGCATTCATCCTTAAGATAAGTATCCATTTGGGCAGTCCCATATTGTTGCAAGTGAGACTTCTCCAGGCTACTTTTTGAAAAGTTCCCCTTAGGTTGAGATAGAATTGTTTGATTGACATTTGAGACATTCCACATAGCTCATCCATATACTTTCTCACCTTCAGTATTCTTTGCACATTCGATGATACATGTTTAGGTATGTCAACAAACAAGTCTTTGTGTTTCCCATAATAATAGTGTATTGTCACGACCCAGGGCTAGGCCCTAGACGTAATGGGCAATCCAGACCAATGAAGGCCCGAAAAGACCCCTTAGCATATAATCATAAGCACCTTTGTTATTAAATTGCAGAAATAGACCCAATGATAAGAAGTTCAACTTAAAAAGAAATTATAAAATCAAACTCTACAGTACGACATAAAAACATCAGTTTACACCAGTCTACGAAGCCTCTAACATTATAAATGAAAATCCTAAGCCAGGACATTGGCCCCGATGATACCATAAAAATAGAATTTCCAAAGTCTAGTGAAAGAAAACTTTATGCCTTTCGGAGGAACAGAGGGCTCACCACTTGCTTACTATTGTATCGAAAATCCTAGTGTTGTGAAGAATCACGAGGAAATGCCTCCGAACCTACATCATGAAAATATTTAGCGTCCGAAGATGGTCAATATGATGAGTACTGGTATGCGACCCAGGAAAAGGGACAAAGCAGTTTATAAAGCAAGTCATAAGATCATAAGATAAATCATAATAGGGGAAAATATGGGACAAATACTCAAAACATTACGCAAAGCCATTTATTAACTTTAATTCTGAACTAGATGGTATCATCGACATTCTTTACATCACGAGCTATGTGGGTCCGATCATGGCCCGATCAACGGAGCTCCCAATCCATGTTTTGCCACACAGACTGAGGCATATCATATCATATACTGCATACTACTGAGCGAATCAAGCATACAATGGTTATCCATATTTTAGGAAAAAACCATACCCGCGTTGGCAAAATACGGTTTTGGGTAATAAGCCTTTCGGACTCATACCTTCTCGGTTGGCCATCTATTTCCCTTTAAGCCCATCTTTTAGTCTTCTCAAAACAATAAGTAAACCATTCTTAAGGGACATTTATCATTCTTAAGGCATTCATCAAATTGGTATTGTCAAACCAAGACTTGCAAGTCATACATATTATGCCATATCCCTTTCATACATTCGTACATCATTAGTCCTCTCATTTTAAAGATTTAAACAAATTTAACATATCTCTTAAAGGTTGAAGATTTCACAATTAACTAACAATACTTTCAAAACCAAGGGATGAAGTAATTTTCTTTTCCCACCACAAATCAAGATTTGAATAACAAGGTGACTTATAAAAGAAATATGACTTCTTGACTTCACTATGCTCCAATAAACTTTCATAAAAGTAAGGTTTCGTATTTCGAGCAATAATCTCAATTCTCAAGTTCAAATAACAACTAAAGAGTAATTTCATAGAAAAATGTTCGCAACTTAAATTCTCCTTTCGAAAATCATTCAATAAACCCACATTCAAAACTCAGATAAATATCACTTTTGTAGTTAGGAAATCAACCAATAATAGATTTAGTTGAAAGGAGATTGTTCAGCATATCTTAGATAGAAGGATTTAGAAAACCCTCCCTTGGAATCCCTAGAATTTCTTGAAGAGTCGCTCTTTGAAGTAATGGAAAAATAGAGAGGAGATGAACTGATTTCTTTCTGAGGGAATCTGGCGTATGAGGCTATAGGGGAGGTTAAAAGTCGTGGATAGGGGTTAGGAGTTTAGAAAATAATGAAAACACCCCTCCACGAACGAGAAAAGAATGAAAAATAAGAAAAGTTTTCCGTCAGACAGGCCTTGGGGCGCCGCGCCAATCAGAGCGCCACAAACCTCACTTTTCCTCATTATGATGTCAGCGCACCAGACTGACATATGCTCAATAAAATGTGCAGAATTTTTTACTTGAGACCCTAATTGATGAGTGATTGATGACGTTGGAAAGAAGACTCGAAAATCTTTAATTTGGTGGGTCATGGGCCATGTATCTCTTCATATAATGAGAGGAATAATTGTTTGAAAGTGACCCTTGAATGAACATATACGAAAACTTAATCGGTAGAGAACCTTTCAACTTAGCTTTGTGCTAGAGGTTTCTTAGGACTTTAGTTCACATCCAACACTCTTTACACACATAGTAATTGACCATAATACCTAGGTACAATAGAATCTTCTGAATTCAGGTCTAATTACACGCAAAAAATGATTAAAATCTTAGCTCAAAATTTTGGGATGTTACATGTATCCACCTCACCTACAACTTGTCTTTCTTCTGACTGAGATTCCAGAGTAACTTGATCATTACTGTTTTGTTCCAAGATTTAATGTCCAGAATGTTGAGGCCCCAAGAAGTTTCAACTTGACAGAACCTATCCCATGCTAGGAGTGCTTTTTGGACAACTCAACCCCACCAGTCCACAAAAAATCCTAAAAGTTGCTTCAATAACATTGACCACCTTATTTGGAAGCATAAATATTTGGGGTCAAAAGACTTGAAGGGAGAACATGACTGATTTGAGCAACTGAGCTCTCCCAACATATGATAAGAACTTTGCTGTTCAAGATTTGATCTTATGAAAGAATTTGTCTATCAGTGGCTGACATTACACAATAGATGCGTTCTTTGTACTCAAGGGGTATCCCAAATATCTAATGGAAAGTTCACCTTGCTGAAAGCCTAACACAAGCAGAATTTCTTGTTGCACCTCCATGGATACTCCACCAAAGTATATACATAACTTTTTGATGGATTAACAATAAGTCCAGAGGCCATTGGGAAAGATGTATAAGATTCATGTTAGCACATTTAGGATGGAAATTGAAGTTTGGAATCTTCCAGTTGTTTCATTAGTCTTCTTAAATATTCCATTGCTAATACAAATAAGGCTGGAGACAGAGGGTCTCCTTGTCTCAACCCTTTATTGGATTTAAATGGATTGGAAGGTTTCGTATTGATTGTGATGGAGTATTACACTGTCTCCACAAAAATCATATTCTACTCAACAAAGATAACAAGAAAGTTCAAACTAAGAAGAACCTGCCTCGGGTAAGGCAATTGCACTGAATCGTAAGTCTTTTCATATGTATCTTGAGCAGCATTTAGGTGACACTCCCTTCTTACTATATCCTTTGACCAGTTCATGGTTAGTTTTTATATTGTCTATAATAACTCTCCCTGGTATAAACCCTATCTGGATGGGGTCCACTAAATTATCCATAACTTTTTGCATTTTCTTTGTGAGGACCTTGGAAATCAGTTTGTATAGTATGGTGCAACAAGAGGTTGGTCTGACTATTTGATGGAAGAGGGATTTAAAGATTGGGAATCAAAGTGATAGTGTTACAATTTATGGCCTTGAACATTCATATGGTGTGAAAAAACTGTAGCACACATTCTGATACTTCATCTCCAATAATGGGACAAGTCTTTTAAAAAACACGTATTGAAATCATCACATTCTGGGTTTCATGCCCCAAATCTAGGGAGACGCAACTGGAATCCGGTGCCTCACTTAACAGAGTGAACTGATTGAAATCAAACCAAATAACACATATGGGCCATCAAGACCAAGCCAACCCAAAAGAAACGCAACAGAAAACTCAAAATATAACAAAATGTAATATAAGTCCATACAAGCCACTGTCTAAAAATAACAGATACAACAAGACCAACATGGACACAACCGTCTTACAAGACCCACAATAAATATCTACAAGTCTCTAAGATTATAACTGTAAACTCCTAGTCGGGATGGGGCCCCGACATACCAATCAGCTACATAAAGAAAAGTAAGACTCCAGATTCAACAACTTCCGGAAGAATGGAGCATGAAAATCATACACTGAACTTGACCATGTACAATGATGATCATTGTATACCTATCAGCCTGCAGGCATAAATGCAATGCCTCCATACAATGGAAAAGTCAGTACAAAATAATGTACTGAATATGTAACGCGATAAAATAATTAAAATAACATAACAAAAGTTGAAACCACAATACACACTATGTAACCTGCACAGAATCAAAAACAATCTTCCACAATCGTACCTATCCCCGTCTCAAATCACACAACAATAGTAACCACTACTATATGTAGCCTCGAGGTCTCCGTCTGTAGTCAATACCTCTTACCACCATAACTAGTAAATGATAATGAATATAATACAATGCAAATGCATAGCCTAGAAGGCAACTCATAGCGCGAAGTCACACTTATAGCCCATAGGCATCTCGCGTATCCCCGGAGGCGAAAACGATAAATATGAAACTCTCAATAGCCCATCGATATTTTGCATAGCCCCCAAGGAGAAAGCAATAAATATGCAATACATATAATCTAAAGGCCTCTTTCAGAGCCTTCAAGATGAAATCAGTAAATATGTAATCCATATAGCCCGAAGGCATCTCAGGTAGCCCCCAAGGAGAAAGCAGTAAATATGCAACACTCATCTCACGTAACCCCATAAGAAAAAGTAGTAAATATTTAATACGCATCTAGCGTAGCCCCATAGGTGAAAACAGTAAATGTTTAATATGTGTATGTATGTATGCAAACAATAAGAGAATCCTGCCGCCACAATTATCTCAGCTAACCCAGAAGTTCATAATCGAAGTATGTCAATCTCTATGTGAACCGATAAGATCACTATGATATTTATAATAATTATATATATATATATATATATATATATATATATATATATATATATGAAGGGAAGCCTTGGAGTAACTGGTAAAGTTACTGCCATGTGACCATGAGGTCACTGGTTTAAGCCTTGGAAACAGCCTCTTACAAAAATGCAAGGTAAGGCTGCGTACAATAGCCCCTTGTGGTCGGGCCCTT
Source organism: Jaltomata sinuosa (assembly GCA_003996215.1). NCBI lineage: Eukaryota > Viridiplantae > Streptophyta > Magnoliopsida > Solanales > Solanaceae > Jaltomata > Jaltomata sinuosa. Next base: position 203,757 of record QJPP01004142.1, read on the forward strand.
CCCCGGACCCTGATCATAGCGGAAGCTTTAGTGCACTGGGCTTCCCTGATATATATATATATATATATATATATATTAAATTAGATATTCCTGTAACTCTCAAATTTAGGCACGTAAGCCTTAGACACAAGACAAAAGATAACCTCAAATACACGAGGTGTTACATTCAATCTTAGTTCTAACATATCTTTGAGAGAAAAAGTAATTTCTTACTTTGTGACAAGGAAATAAGATGCAATTGTTGATTTCTATTCAGTATAAGACTCATTAGACATAACACCTAGATAAGTAGTTGGTAGAGAAGTAGCACAAGTGCCTAGCAGTATTTTACAGAACCCAGTGACTTCATCTTTTATCCCTTTACCTATCATGAGGCACTCTTCAGAGTCTGATAGCAAACTTACAATGTGATTTTGGGATACTCTATTCTTTATACTGGCATGGAAATAAAGAAGATTTTTATTATCCAATTTCGACCATTGTACACTAGACTTTTGTCTAAGAATACTTTATTCAACTAGCACTCACTGATGCACTCAAGATACACTGTTAGGTGATGTAACACAGTCATATAAAATAATAGTAATTTAACTAGGTTGGAGTTGAATCCATAAGGAATGTGGAAGAACTTTTAAAGATTGTACTATCGATATGGCTACCAAATTTATAGTCGATTTCTATTCCTTAAAGTTATAGAGAAATTGAAACTAAACTAAAATTGCAAAAGATAAATTTGCAGTATGTAACTAGGATCGTAAAACTTATCATATATTATTAAAAGTGGGAAGCTCCAAAGTGTAAAGTTGGATTACCATTTTACCCCTATACTAAATCAAAAATCTTTTTTTTTTTACACATTTTCCCTATTTTTCTCATCTATATGCTAAGTAAAAAAAAACCTAAAAGGAATCATTTAAATCTCTTAATTATAGTGTTAAATGTGCTTAAGTTTTTTTCATTTCAATTTCTCAAGATGATTGAAATTCTGCATAACTCAATGAGCATGGAGGAATGAGAAGGTATTTAAGTCATGTTTATTTCAAGAAGCTCAAAAGTCATGTTATTGACAATTAAGGTAGTATTTATTTATTTTAAATTTTATGTGCAACCTCTATGAATTACAGTTTCACTCATACATTTTAGCAATTGAAGGGTATGTATTTGCTTTGAAGTTTAATTATTATAGATTTTATATTTATCTTCAAGATCATTTGTTTCTATATATTTTTTCTCTATCTCTCTTGTAATGTAATCTCTTTTCTTTTTGTTTTTTCTGAACTGAATTATATATTGAACTATGATTTCAATTTAGATAGTTGAAATATGGATGTAATACTTTTATTGCGATTTGTTTTATTTTTCCTTATGAATATCTTTTATTTTTCATTTCTGATGATTTTCTTGAGCGCTTTTAGTAGTAATATGCTGTATTGAGTAAGGCTATCATTTGCATTCATCAATCTGGTGGAAAATAATAACAAAAATTACAGTTTGAGATTTCAAGTATTTTTTGAGCTTCGAAGCTCTTCAATGACAAAACTAAAAATCAGTCGTCATGAAGCGTGAGTTTGATCACAACAGCAACAACAATCAATTAAGTCGAGTTTGAGTTTTCATTGTTTATTTTTGAATTATGGAGAACTTTACATTGTTTAATGTTATTGATATTTTTTCCCCTTTTATGCTGCTAATTCTGGCCTTTTAACTTATGAGTTTTTTTTATTTTTGATAGATTTTGTCCTCCTAATAATAGAAAATTCTCAGTTCTTGCATATCTGAGAGATAAATTATGAATCTCAGAACCTCACGAATAAAAAAATACTTCATAAGATTTTGATCACATCAGAGTGTTTAGTGAGAGATTTGGAGTGGCGCTGGCCTATCAATGCAATGAAAAGAGGCGAATGACCATTTTGTATAATAAATGACAATTGAGTTATTTTGGGTAAGAAATTTTGACCTAATGTTGGAGTTTGAAGTATTTGATTGATTTTGATTTGTTAAAATACTTAACTTGATTAAAATATACAATGTATTTGTAGGAACATCATTCGGGTTGTATGTGAGTGGATTGTATTTACAAGAATGAAAATGTTATCATATGAAAATTTTTCATAGGAGAGATCTGAATTTGTATGATGAGGTATAGAATTATGTAGGGATATTAATTCTTTTAATCGTGTAGGATATATTAACTGTTTATTTATTGTGATTATTAAGGATATGTCATATACAAAATCATTTTAAGCTGTATATATATAATGAAAAAATAAAAAAATGGCAACAACCTAGAGTCTCTTTTCTTCCTTCATTCTTATAATAACCTTCAATAACGTTTACCTTCATTCAACAATAACATATTCAGTGTAATCTCACAAAGTGAGGTCTGGGGAGGTATGTACACCTTCATTAGGGATTAAAAATATACCCGAGTACATGACTTGGAGACGCTATATTTTTTCTGTTGATTTTTGTGTTAGCAAAAAATCTTCAATCGTACTTAACTTTGCAATAGTAATAACATAGTGACCTATTGATCTTTTTGCAGTTACATTATTATTTACTCATACACGCACACACATACACACTTATATATATATATATATATATATATATATATATATATATATATATATATATATATATATATATATACATATATAGTGTAGCGAAGTCACCTCCATTCTCGATTTCTATTGCGACAGAGGAAGGTATCATAATAGAATCAAAATCACAATTAGAGTCAGTACGGATAAAAGGAAGAATCCAATATCCTTCTTCCTGATCTTATTGGCCTTACAACGGGCCTAAGAGTAAGGAAGTCTCAACTCCCCAATCCCCGAGGGTGCGGGGTGAACCTTCTGTCTGATTCAATCTCATCTATTGTTGTTTTCGAATCGGCTGAAAGAGTATTTTGATGTCACTTAGGAGAAGTATAGGGAATTTGAATCGATTTACACTAGTAAATATAGTATGTTTTTGTTGGCAGTGAGTAAATCTTTGATTCAGAGGGTGAAAGATGTTATGAATCTTAAGTGGGCTCTTGACTTAGGTTCACATTTTCTTTTGTCTTTCCTCGAAAAGTCGTTTACAGTCTTCTGTGAGTCCCTACTTATGGTAGGTAACAGACCCTCGCCATTGCGATTATCATCCCTAATCAGAAAGAATTTTTGTTTGCGCGGGTTTACTCTCTCTATATATAATGGCTCTACACAATTTAGCACGCACGGGACACATGTGCAACGTACGTGCCCAGAACTAGTAAGATTAAAATACTAAGATTGTGTGCCCACAATGAATTGCTTTGTTTTTCAGTTATCATGCAATTATAGTTACTTTGAGAGACAAATATGCACTCAATCTCCTGCACTATCACTTAGACTCTTTCGAGTGTTATGGATGATTTATCTACATATGATATTTATGCAACAATATGAGTTATTGACATAAAATAACCGAATATACCAGTAAATACTATTATTCCTAATATGTATTTATAAGACGAGAGTTAATGCCTTGAGCACTTTTACTAAATTCTAACCCGCTCTTCTGAATCTAAACATTAATATATAATGGTTTAGATTAATATTTGTAACCATAAACCTATTAATTAAGAACAAAAAAAGTTTGATATCTTATAACCCAGTAACATGCAATCACATGAATAACCTTATGAACTCTACAGTCTCATTGGGTTTGATAAAAGAATTTAGCTACTCATACTGAGAGTAAAAAATAATAATATAAAGAGGAAGATTGCATAACTTACTATGAATATTGAAAGCTTGAAAGAAAATTGATGATCTTCATTTAAGAAAAAAGAGAAAAACTCATAAGAATTGGGAATCAACAAACTACTAACTAGACTACAACTAAAAATTGTCGACTCTCTACAATTGAGACCTAACATTCTATTTATTGATCCAAGAAGTTGTGCCACGATCCAACCCGCCGTGAGTGACATCCACCCGAAAACTTCGAATGAGCGGACCCAACACTTAACCATTTTAATAGCTAAAAACCAGTTTACAATAAAATATACTATCATTCACAATCTCAAACACTAGCATAATAAGAATCTGCAGAAAAACCTCCCTAGAACCTGAAAGTCACCGTACCAAAATATTCTACCAACGTCTAGAATAGGGATGCAACCCCAAAAAGAGAAAGTAAGAGTTTAAGCCTGAAACAAGTGGGCTATAATTAATCATGGACGAAGACAAGGTAGTTCAGAAGAATAGCTCACCCTTGAATCTTGAATTCACCGAAATTACAAGTGAGGTCGCGTGCCAGCCACCAGAAGATGTCCTGTACTCACCATTGTGTACTGGTAGGATCATCGGCCAGCTCCAATAAATAAGATATGAATAGTAAACCAAGGCTGAGTAAAGCGAAATAAACATGTAGTATAAATCAATAATATAACTAGACTACAAGTCTCTCCCTTAACTTATCAACCACATGTGACCAATTAATAACCACTGACAAAAATCAGTGACACTAAACATATACCCTTTTCACACTACCCAGACCCATCAAGGATCCCTAGGACACCACCTATGTTTTCAACATGCAATTTTGGTCTACACTAAGACCAACCTCACATTTAAATATAATCACCCGGCCTCTCATGGACCATATGCAATAATCACAATTTCAAGAATACAACTCGGTCCACGAACCATCGACAAAATACAATCAATGCAAGTAAATCAAACCCATACCAGGCATGGTACTCGAGCCAACCATTATGAATCCCATATCAGGCGTGGTACTCAAGCCAATCGATAAGTATTCCGTACCAGGCATTGTACCGGAGCCAACCAATATGTAACTTATACCAGGCGTGGTACCTGAGCCAACCGAATGTCACACAAAATCCAACAATCAACAAACAATGAACAAAAATATACTTGTAAACCAACAAGAAACAAACCAAGTTCATTTCACAAGACTGATAATCGAATAATTAGACATTTATAATCTCATTCCCTAGGCATGCAAACTCACACAATACTAAGCAATAGTACATGAAAACATATTGCATATAGGAGAAAACAATAACCATCACCTACCTCGAATTACTCAAAAGCTCTGCTGGACCGGAGCCTTTCCATTTTCCAAAGTCCTTCCTTGTTCTTGGTCTTAAATAATTACAAGATACTAAAATCAGTTCACATGGCCTACTAATTACCCGAATTATGTAAAATTCCAATCCCCAAGACAAACTATGATTATTCCACCCAATCTTGAGCTTTTCCATCATTAATTCACCTCAGTCTATTATTTTTACAGATATATTTAGAGAATTATGGCTAATTGATCATAACCCAACAATAATATTCAAGACCAATAACTTCTATGCCCTAGAATCCCCTTTCCCCCCGGATTCTACCATTCCTAGGTCAACCCAAACCTTCCCCCAAGTCCACACCTAGCAATTCTATAACGTAGAAAAGATAACATTAAGTTAGGGGAGTGAATTCCTTACCTTTGAGACGAAAAATGATGAAGAACGGAGTTGAAACCGCCCAAATCGCCCTTTCCCTTCTCTAAAATGCTCTTGAGGAAAACTGAACATTTTGGAGAAGTTTCTGCTTTAAATCCCGACTCAATATGCTATAGCGGTCCTCAGTCTGCTATAGTAGTACCATCGTAGTGGAATAGACCGCTATGACGGTGCTAACCGTCGTTGACTTTCGCTATAGCAGTAATTTCTCCGCTATAGCGCTGTGTCAACCGCTATGACGGTTGACACGGGACAAAAATTTGATAAAATTCTCCAAAAGTGCCAATTTTACAACACACCTAAATTCTCAACGTTCCGGAACAACCCCTTTACGTCAACCTCGATACCGAGAGTTCTACTTACCCGAATTCATTTTCGAAAAGTCCTCCGGGCTCCTTTATGTCTTAGCTAACAGAAAAACTAGCTCACTACAAGATACATTACCCAATCTTCACCCGGATTTTCCTAGACTATACCTTGCTCAGAAATCTTTCGAGACTAGCCTAGCCCAAAATTTTCAACTCCCAAACCCGGAAGTTTTCTAATCCAAAACTTGGCACGAAAGGTTTACCCGTAACGATGGATCCGATCATTACAATAGATACCAATTTACCCATTGTTTATTCCCGAATGATCAAATCCGAAAGTACAAAGTAAAAGAGGAAAAAATGTAGTACCTAAATCCTCAAACATTAAAAAATACTAATTACATCCTATTAATTAATTACCGTAATCGATTATGTCACGCATAATCTATTCTCGATCTTCCAAACAGCATTGATTCGAGATAAGAAAATTCCAATTAAACCTCTTTCAGGGTATGTGATTTGAGCATTGCCCGGAGGAAATGATTTTTTTTTTTGTCTTTTTACCATTTGAATATAAGAAAATGACTTTTTTTAACTCTCGTATGCAAAAAGGAAAAATTCTCTTATACATAAAAATAAAAATTTCTTACAAAAAAAGTTATAAAATGCTAGAAATAAATAGAGAGTGGAATGTGAACGAACAAATGGTTGTAGCAATTTCTTAGCTACGAAGGAATGAAGAGCTGGACAAGATGTGAAATGACTAATATTGCATGGAAGTTTTGCCACGTGGAATTTTTAACATAGAAAAGATACCATAATTGGAAAGTAAAAGACTAAAAAGTGTTGACTCAGTACATAAATAAAGGAGAATAACGAAAGCAGAAATATTTCAGATGAACGAAAATGAAAAGCAAGGTGCTCATTATATTTCTGTAAAGTATATGCTTTATCAACTAGTTATTCTAACAAATGAATTAAGGGGGTCGTTTGGTTTGTTTTAGGAGAGCGGATCCGGCTTCTCTTTATTTCTCATCTAAAATTTAATTGATTAAAGTAGAATTATAATTATTAAAATAAGTAATTATTTTCATATATATATATAATTCACAATTCTACTTGTATATATATTATATCTTTCTTAAATATATTAAAAATATTTCCCTTTTGCCTTGAGTAAATTTTCTGTGCAATTATACTTTTTTTTTATTAAAGGAGAGCCTTAAAGTAACGAGTAAAGTTGTTATCATATAACCAGAAAGTCACATGGGTTAAAGCCTTGGAAACTGCCTCTTGCAGAAATACAAGGTAAAATTGCGTCAATAGACTATTGTGGTCGGGCCCTTTCTCGGTCCTTGCACATAGCGGGAGCTTTAGTGTATGACTGCCCTTTTACTTTTTTCCATCTCTCAGTATGTTTAGCTTTGGGCTAATACATAGTTATATCCTTAAATTTGCTAAAATATTTCATTTAGATACTCGAACTAAGTCTTATTCCAATTGAACACCTCAACTTCTAATAATGTATTTCAATTAGACATTTTCGATTCTGAAGAAAGTTGGTGCCCATTATTTATCTCAGAAACCATGTCCTTGGCACAGTTCCACTTAAAGAAATAAGTAAATTGACACACAATTTACGTGGAAAACCTCCTCACTCAAGGAGTAAAAACCATGAACTCAATTTCACTAATAACTTCAAGTTTTATGATTACAACTCTATAGTCAAAGGAACTACCTCTAGCACCTAGCTTGAAACAATTCTCTAGAACTGTTTCTCTATCTCTCTCTCTCAAGAAGTAAAACCCACTTCTTGTTACAAGCCTCACAATCTCACACACTACACCTCAACGAACACACAAGGTTGTATTAACAACTTCTACTATGTCTTCTTGAAACAACTTGCTTGAGATCTCCTACTCTTCTCTGCTTTTGCAATAGGTAGTTCAAAATCTTCCTTGCTCTGTTGGTTTTATAAATGCTTCAAGCTCTCCTCTCCTTGATAGGAAAGCTACAAAATCTTTCCTTGTTGGACTGTGACACGCCTCTAGAGTCGAGTTCTTTCCTTGTTTGACATGGACACTACCTTTTATAATTTGCTTCCATAATTATACTTTTACCAAAAATAGGTTTTGCCTTATTACCAAAACTTATTCAACAAGGTTTCTTCAATTTTCTCCTTTTTGATGATGGCAAACACTATCCTATTTTTGTTAAGAGTATAGAGGACCAACTTTACTTGGTAGTATCATCACTATCATTACACCTCCCACTTCAACAGTTGACACAATCACCTCATATTCTTCACAGCTTAAAAACATGCACACATTGCAAACCTCAACAAGAAAATATCACATATCACTATCACATATCACTTTCCTATTGGACATCATTAAAAACAAAGCAAGATAACAGAGGTAAACTAGTGAATACTTCAGGTAAGAAACTCATGGCCGCTGGGGGTAACAGAGCCACATTCGAGATAGTCATTACCAAAACCTAAGGTTTAGCATCCATTCAAGCATAAGATAGTAACACAAGCAAGGAATGAGGCACAATTATAGCATGGTAAGCAAAAACTAAGCCAACCATTGGCCCAAAACAAAATATATCAAAATTAGTTACAAAAACCAAAAATTGCCTGTCAGTAAGAGCCAATCAAAAGAATTTTTTAACAAAGGGGAGGGGGTTGGAGTAAGAAAGTTGAGGAGGATCAGGAGGAAGGCTTGGGCTTGGGGATGAGATCCATGATAGACTGGATGTTTTCAAGGTGTTTGATCTGCTATATGATCATCTCAGTCCTCAAGGTGTCCACTTGAGCTTGGGAGGCTTCCAGACACTCCTTTAATCCATCATTCTCCTTCTTCAACTGGCAATCTCCTCATGAGCAGCTTCTAAGTCCTAGAGGGATTGAGTCATGGGACTGGAGCTCTTCTTCTTGGGAGCTTGTGCAGGCATACAATCACACTTCTCCAAAGTTGAAAGAGTGATCCTATCATTCTTGGTTACACCCACGCCCTTCTTAGAGGTACATCAAAGCTCCTAAACACCTCAGTTAGGAGGAACCCATAGGCTAGGCCATGAGGACCAGTCTTAGGAGAAGTTACCCGTCCCATATGCTTGATCGTCAGTGCAGGGAGGTTCACTCTCTCATCCATGCTTAGGGTATTCATAATTCCCATGACCCTGAAGCTGGCCTCATGCCTCCTTCCCTCTCTAGGTAATATCTCCTTATGCACAATCACAAACAAGAGTATGTGATCAAGAGACATTTCCTCCTTGAGCATTTTTTGAGCCACCTTCTTCTCCTTCCCTTGTGAGAACTTCCTAGTCAAAAGGCAGTCCTCATCTGTCTTCCAAACATACTCTTCTAACCCCACAGAGGGTACTATCAGTATCTCCCCTAACTTATCAGGATCAAACATAACTTCCACTCCCTTAACACTAGAGCTAACCACACACCCATCCAACATTTTTAAGTAGGCATAAAACTCCACCACCTCCTCCTTATGCAGCATGGGATTGGTAGTTTTAAACAAATGATCCCACCCCTTGAACCTAAGCCTATCTAGAAACCTTTGAATGAAAGGATTAGGCATTACCTCTTCATCAAGAACTTCTGTTTCAGGAGATATTGTGTAGCATAGTCGCCAAGGGGTCCCAGCTTCAAGAACTTATCATAGTTTTTATTCTTGACAGCCTGAGGAGGGGCAACGTCTTCTTCTTCTTCTTTCTCAAGGTCAATGGGCTCATCATCATCTCCTATCTTTTTCTTCCCTCGAGCCACTCTGGCTCTCTTCTTCTCAGCCTCCTTTTAGGCATCAACAACCCTTTTTCTGGTAAAGGGTTTTCTTTGTGGGAGAGAGGATGAGGGTAGAGGATCATTTGAGGGTTTTATCAGTGGTTTTCTAGGGGGTTTATAGCATCCCTCTTCTTATAACCTGGTATAGCAGCAGATTCAACCTTTGTGTACTTCGGGGCAAGAAGAACATCCCCATCACTATCAATCTCTTCTTCTTTAGAGGAGAAGGGTTTAGGAACTGCTGATGGAGGAGCAGTGGGGTTTGTTTTGTCTGAACTCTATGAAAAGTTCAGAGAGTCGGATTTTTAGGGTTGTGGAGATGGTGATCGTGGAGGAGAAAAGGGAAGAGTGGGTGAAGAGGATCGTGATGGCTGTTACCCCTGAGTAGGTGCAGCCAATAGTGAGGAAATATCCTCATCATTAGAGTAGTCAATAAGAGTGGAGGGAAGAGAAAGTGGGTTTAGCAGATGAGCAAGCCATTAATGAAGTTCTGGGAATTTTAGAGATCTTGGATGAGTTTGAGGAGAAGTTGAGAGAGAGGATTTTGTGAATATAGACGGTTTCTTAAGAGAGGGAGAGTTTGAAGTATGAAATAATGGTTGTCAGATTTTGAAAGGGAAAAATATGATTAAAAACTCAGTATTTGATTTTACCGCTTAAGAGTTTGTATTATTTGAGTAAGTGGAGGAATTTTTAGGATCAGGTTCTCATGACAAGACAATATCAGTTTATGCACTTTATTCTGACAATTTTGTTAAGGATATACATACCTTGAGGATCATATCCTTGAGTGCTTTCCAACCTTTTTCCTGGAGTTACTTCTTAGCAAAAATAAGATAAAATCCTCGAATCCTGGGAGTGTCCTCTCTATTTGTGGTTGTGATCCTGGAAAGAACAAGGTTGAGTCAATTACCATAATTCACTTGATCAACCACCATTATCTTACCAATCAGTATCCTAGTCAATCATTGAGGGAAACTTTCTCTCCTTCATCTCTTACAACTAATTTATTAACCCAAGGGACAACCTGTTCTTTTCAAAGGCTTCTCTCCCTAGGGCTTTAGTGAAGATGCCTGCAATTTATTCATCAGTTCCACAAGGCAACATTTTAATCAATCCATTTTCAACACAGTCTCTAAGAAAGTAATCTCTCACATCAATGTGCTTAGTTCTTTTGTATTGAACAAGATTCTTTGCCATGTTAACTACACCAGTGTTATCACAAAAGATAGGTATGCACCCTAGAGTGATTCCATAATCACTGATGTGTTGCTTAATCCAGAATAATTGAGAGCAACAACTACATATTCAGCCTCAGCAGTTGATAATGCAACATAATTCTGTTTCTTTGTAGCCCTAGATATAAGACATGGTCCCAAAAGGTCTGCCATTCCAGAGGTGCTCTTTCTATCCACCAAGTAACCAGTATAGTCAGCATCAGCACAACCAATAAAATGAAAAGTGTCACGACCCAACCTAGCGGGCAGTACGGGCGCCTACTCTATGCACCTAGATAGACGAACCTTTACCACCCGTCCAACAGGTAAATGCAGAAAAGAGAAAACAAATCATGAAATAACCTTTTGATATACGGAAACCTTAACAACATCCTTTTTATGAAGATTACAACCAATAATTTTACAACTTAAAATACCCTCCCTAGGACCTAGTCTAAACAGGTACAAGGGCTACTATAGAGTTTATACAGAGAGATGTAAATGAGACACAACTTCTGCCATGGAATCGAAGGATAGAAGCTGCTGCAAATCACCATCGTCATGTACCTATGAAACATCACCAACCCTGCAACCAGACTATACCCAAAAATAGGGTATAGCAAGAGTAGAGTCAGTACAACCACACGTACTGGTAGGCATCATCGGTCGACCCGAATCCACACGTACCATCATATAAGAAAACAGGGAAAGCATGTAATAAACAGTATATCCCCATCCTCTGCCATTTACCTTTACCAAACTTGATCTCAACCGATCTTCTACTCACACACTCTTACCTCACCCCTTTCTATTACTTCTGCTGCCAACTCCCTCCTTATCACGTCTTCCGAATCACGCTAAGCTTAGACTTCCCAAGTCACACCACCTTAGACTTCCTAAGTCACACAACCTTAGCCCAACCGCTAAGTCCAACCTTGACTGCCCTACCATTATCCTAGTCAACCCCCCTGACTATGCATCCAGAAATGACCCAATCCCTGTCATACCAGAACCAATACCCCCATGGCACTACTCACAAATACCCGGACCCCTCCCAGATCAGTAGAAAAATCTTTACATGATACACCAGCTAGTCACCCAATGCCAGACGCTCAGTCATTCCCTAGTTTATCAACCACGTGTAAACCACTTCCCAATTATAATCAACAATCCACAACAAGCGACCATTACACCTCATTACATCTCTCGGACCCACCCTGGATCCCCTCTAGATAACACCAAAGTGTCAGATAAACAACCTGATCTACACCAAGACCAACTCGTAAAATAATGTAACAACCCGACCTCTAAAAAACCAAAATACAGAACCATAATTCAAGTTCACAACCCGGTTCACTCAGGGAACCATTAAATAAAGATGCAGAAATATAAGAAAGTAAACCCATACCAAGCGTGGTACCCGAGTCAACCGTTAGTATTATCCCATACCAGGAGTGGTACCCGAGCCAACCGTTAGTATATATATTCGTACCAGGCGTGGTGCCCAAGCCAACCATTAGTATTACCCCGTACCAGGTGTGGTACCCGAGCCAACCAAAGTCAAACAATCCACAGTCATAAAAATGAACAATCAACTTGTAAACCAACAAGCATAATACAACGTTAAATTTACCCGACTGCTAACAGAACTATTAGACATTTCTAATCATTCCCTAAGAAATGCATCTCATACAAATACTTAGACAGGAGTACTTAAACACACAAAGCATACAGGAAGCAACCATCACCTACCCTTGTTCCCGGGTATGCAACTTAATTTCTAACCCGTCCAAAGACTAAGTCCCGTCTCTCCTTTATTTAACACACCATAATAACTACATTGATTCTGAACCTTTTCAAGTCAATTACAATATGTGGAAAACCACCCCTTAACCTTGGTGATTTATCCACTCCTTATTATTCTACTCATGCGTCCGAAACCTTATCTAGGAATTTCTCCATTCTTATTACCCATTTAGTTACCCAAGCATTTCCCGGTTCTCTGAACCTTTACGACATCCCAATCCCTAAAATATTGTCATTTCCAGATCAAGATAACATGTACAGCCAACAAATACATATTAGCAACCCACTAATTCAACCAACCAATTCCTAGTTCACACATAACCAATCACTGAATCTGCCAGACTCTGTGCCCGGAGGCCTAATCATGGATTCTCCTTTTCAACTATACCATAGTACAAATATAAATAGGTCTATCTACTCAAGTGAAAACCTAGCCTACCAGGGCGCCAAGCAGCTCGAAGGATGCATTTCTGGCTCCGTGAAGCCGTACCCGGCTGAATGATGGTCCTGTAATCTACTTTTCTGCATCCCTTCAGCCATAATCCTTCCTCCTCATATTTCCCAAGTCTTGGAGCAGCATAGGAGGATTTTTGGAGAAACCCTCGTATATTTCTCAATTGAGGAGAAGAAATCTTTTAATAAAAACTCGTTCTGAGGCTTCTGCCTCCCGTCATTCCGCTATAGCGGATGAGCTTCCGCCATAGCAGTTCCGCTATAGCGGATAAAATACCGCTATAGCAGAGTGACGTCAGCCCGGATGATTTCCAAAAATATGAATTTTTTTTGCCACCTCACCCCATTTAATACCTAAAATATTTTTAACTCATTTTTAATTTCACGATGTTGTGGTTTTTGAAATAGCGACAGATCTGGTCATTACAACAGATACCAATTAATCCATCATTCATCCCCGATGATCTCAAAAAATCAAGAGAATGAAATAAACTAGTCGGGGACCCTCACTGTCCCAAATGATCGCGTAACGTACGAACCTACGTGAATTACCAACCTTTCTTTGATTAGTTGCACCGATTCAAAGGAAATTAGCTGATCCTACTCCCTCAGAGGATTTTTGTATTACCCAAGAAAATTTACACGTGACCTTCCCGAGTATCCAAGGAATCTGGGGTCTCGGACAATGTCGGAGCAAAAGAATTTGAAATTACTCGGGAGAACTTTCCTTTCCCAAAATGGATTTTCTTCCGCTATAACGGATATTATTTCGCTATAGCGCTTCAGCTACAGTGGACTATCAATAACTATAGCGGTTGACAGCAGGTTGAAATAGGGGGAAAATGGATTTCAGCCCTCATTCTTCCCATATTTCTTCCAAAAATACCACATTCTCTCCCGATCACTTCTCTCCCGATGTCAAAATTTCCAGGTAAGAGTAGTTTCTACTTGTTTCCTTACTTCCTTGCATGAATTTAGACATGATTTAGGTAGAAAATAAGGGTTTGGGGTATACATTGTAGTGAGTTTTGAACTTGAACCTTAAGTTGGATTTTTATTGGATTCCCGAAGCATGGATGTTTCTCTTACATTTACAATGCCTCCCAAGCATTATGGGTGTAAGGATTACACTATTTTTGGCCAAAAATGGGCCAAAAATGGAGTGGGAGGTGAAGGGTTGTTCTTGAACAAAAGTTGCGATTTGAACAGAACTTAGGGGTTATAATGCCCAAAGTTTTGTAGAAAATAGTAATAGAATGCTTTAGGAGCACTGATCTGAACTTGGATTGTCAAAAATGAAGTTTTGGGTCAAGGGGCGCCATTGTTGCACCCCTTGAAGCTTCGGGGATGATGAATACCGCTATAGCGATTGGGCTACACTATAGCGGTTCCGCTACAACGAATATTTTTCCACTATGACAGTTCCGCTATGGAGGATGATCGTCCGCTATAGCAGAAAGCTGCGAACCAGTAGCTTTCCAAGCTGACACTTAGAAAATCCCCCCCTTTTTCTAAACCCCTTAGACCTTATTGAGTTCTAATCTGATTTTCTTGCCATATTACAAGTTATACTTCCAATGGCTGGTGGACAATAATTGCTCGTGTATTCTTACGAGTGTTTCCTTGATGAAGCTAGCCGGGAGAGGTTCTTGGATTATCGGAGACTGGGCATTTGTTACGAGAGAGGGTGTAAGCTGACACGGGTGGACAGAAAAGCAGCCTCCTTCCACCGCAAGATTAGAGAGTTAGGTTGGGATTCTTTGTTGGTAGTTCCTCCTCCCGCACAGACATGCTAGGTGCTGGAGTTCTATGCCATTCTTCCTATAGTCCATTGGGATGAGCCCAACCCCACCATCCGTATCCACGGAGTGGATGTCCCCATGGACGCTCAGACTATCAATGGGGTGCTTGGAGTGCTTCACGTATCCAATGAAGCCTACGAGGCTAAGTTCCGGCTCTAGGATATGACTTGGTTGAGGGACACTCTTGTGGATGAGACGTGCAGGGATAAGGTCTACTGGGTCAACCCCGAGGGCATCACTAGTACTTACTTTACTGTGGAGGCTAGGATGTGGCTTAACTTGGTGTCTCGAAGGATTCGCCCGTCAGGTAACAAAACCAACATGACCTATGCTCGGGCTCTGGTGATTTCTTGTGCTATGCAAGGCAGTATCATGAATGTGGGGGAGCAAATCATCTCCGAGTGAAAGAAATTCTACCGGGGTCACAGGAAGGGCCCCTATCTTCCAAGCTTGATACCTGAGTTGTGCAGGCGGGTTGGGGTGCCTGAGGACCACACTGACTTGGAGGTGTCTATGGACGACCCCTTAGACCCTATTCGAGTGAAGGTAGTCTCCAAGAAGAAGAGAAATATGGACAAAGTTGGAAGTAGTCAGCCGGTCGAGGACACCGACGATGATGATGATGATGATGACACTCCTGCCCCTCCCCAGCCTCAGCCCCCGATCACTAGCGCCCAGCTAGAGGAGACCTTGGCCGTGGTCTGGAGGTTCACAGAGGGCACCGCCGCTGGAGGTACAACCCCTCTCCCTACTGCTCAGTACTTTTCTACACTCAGAAGGGAGTTAGAGGAGGAAAAGAAGAAAAGGCGCTCCCGGGACCATATGTTTGCCCGGATGTGGAAGACCATCAAGGTCATGTTCTCTGGTGTTGTCCCAGGCCAAGAGTTTCCCACCCTAGAGCCCAAGGACAGGCAGGATTTTCCCTTACTGAGCGATGATGAGGCTTAGGACCTCCCCCCCCTTTTTACCTTCGAACAATTTATAGCTTTTTGGTTACCCCCATTTGGGGCTTGTGTTAGACAATATTTCCCTTTCCTTTTCCCCCTTTTATTAATGCACATGGATGCTTGTTTTAGACAATTTCCCTTATATGCACCCTATGATAGTTAAATTGTTAATTTATTGTTTTACCTAGAAATTCGAAGCTTAATTCATGCTTTTAAATCGTCCTGGGAATGAATGAAAAATAGGGGAAAACAGGGTGAGGTTTCTGCCTCACGCCCTTCCGCTATGGCGGTCGCCACTCTGCCATAGCGGTACCACTGTAGCAATAAAAA
This sequence comes from Jaltomata sinuosa, assembly GCA_003996215.1. Classification (NCBI taxonomy): domain Eukaryota; kingdom Viridiplantae; phylum Streptophyta; class Magnoliopsida; order Solanales; family Solanaceae; genus Jaltomata; species Jaltomata sinuosa. The sequence goes on from QJPP01004142.1 coordinate 219,931, forward strand.
ATATGCTATAGCAGGATCGCTGTAGCGGTATAGTTCTGCTATGGCGGTCCTGACGGTGACAGCCCAAAAAAATTCAATTTTTCAGCAAGTGGACCCTTCCCCTTTCCCGGTTATCATTGTCTAATCCCGTCGATCCTGCCATGGTCTTAGACTACCCCCAAGACCATTCCTGACAATGCATATATCAAAACTCAGCATAAATCAAAAAATTACCAATCACAACATATTTTAAAAGGACAATTGTTCCCAACAATACCTTCCCGCTATTACACACGAATATCTCCCTTGTTCTCATGGTTCCCAACCAAGTCCCGACCATCCTGAAACCGAAGTTTCCCTACAGTCACAATTTCCATTCCCTTATCATCTTAACCAATGATAAGTACCTTTCAGGACATGATACAATTTCAGTCACTACAATTAACAACTATGCACATACCCAAGACACAGTACCTTCAACTTATGAACCTCTGCAGACTCATCATTCATTTCAAGGCAACCAAGTTCACAAAATTCAAATAGGTCTTACAAACACAGTAATACACAACATTTTCACTATAGTCCACAAAAAAAATTAAGTCACATAAATTCACCTTCTATTCGTATTCATGGATGACCATTAGCCGGTTATCCATGTATTATTACAGCCTTTCAGGCTAGATACCAATTGGAACCTTCCCGATTCTAATTTTCCTTGCTTGTCTTATTACAACCAGAGTACAATGGCCTCCCTTTACTTTGTCGAGATACCAATTGGGATTGAGAGATACCAATTGGACTCAACCCATGCAAGCAAGTGAATGAACCGCATGAAAAGGAATGAAAGAAGAGAGAGGTTTCGTAGAATGCTTCATAGCTTTCCAAAGATTTAATGTGGACGTCAACACACCAATCCGTAGGACTCTATTCGACATTTTGCTCTTGTACTAGGAGACCGGTAACCTAGGCTCTGATACCATTTGTCACGACCTAACCTACCGGGCCGTGCGGGCGCCTACTCTGTGCACCTAGATAGATGAACCCTTACCACCTGTCCAACAGGTAAATGCGGAAAAGAGAAAACAAATCATGAAATAACCTTTTGATATACGAAAACCATTACAACATCCTTTTTATGAAGATTACAACCAACAGTTTTACAACTTAAAATACCCTCCCTAGGACCTAGTCTAAATAGGTACAAGAGCTACTACAGAGTTTATATAGAGAGATGTAAATGAGACAAAACTTCCGTCATGGAATCGAAGGACAGAAGCTGCTGCAGATCACCATTGTTATGTACCTATGAAACATCACCAACCCTGCAACCAGACTATACCAAAAGAAAGGATATATCAAGAGTAGAGTCAGTACAACCACACGTACTGGTAGGCATCATCGGTCGACCCGAATCCACACGTACCATCATATAAGAAAATAAGGAAAGCATGTAATAAATAGTATAGCCGTATCCTCCACCATTTACCTTTACCAGACTCGATCTCAACCGATCGTCTACTCATACCCTCTTAACTCACCCCTTTCTATTCCTTTCGCTACCAACTCCCTCCTTCTCATGTCTTTCGAATCAAGCTAAGCTTAGACTTCCCAAGTCACACTAACCCTAGACTTCCCAAGTCACGCAACCTTAGCCCAACCACTAAGTCCAACCTTGTCTACCCCACCATTATCCTAGTCAACCCCCCTGACTGTGCATCCAGAAATGACCCAGTCCCTGTTATTCCAGACCCAATACCCCCATGGCACTAGTCACAAATACTTGGACCCCTCCTGGATCCCTACACAGCTCTTTATAGGATACACCAGCTAGTCACCCAATGCCAGATGCTCAGTCATTCCCCTAGTTTATCAACCATGTGTAAACCACTTCCCAATTTTAATCAACAATCCACAACAAATGACCATTACACCTCATTACATCTCCCGAACCTACCCAGGATCCTCTCTAGACAACACCTAAGTGTCAGATAAACAACCCGATCTACACCCCCGGTCCACTCAGGGAACCATTAAATAAAGATGCAGAAACACAAAAAAGTAAACCCGTACCAGGCATGGTACCCAAGCCAATCATTAGTACTATCCCATACCAAGCATTGTAGCTGAGACAACTATTAGTATATATATTCATACCAGGCATGGTACCCGAGCCAACCGTTAGTATTACCCCGTACCAGGCGAGGTACCCGAGCCAACCAAAGTCAAACAATCCACAGTCATAAAAATAAACAATCAACTTGTAAACCAACAAACACAATACAATGTTCAATTTACCCCACTGCTAACAGAACTATTAGACATTTCTAATCATTCCCTAAGCAATGCATCTCATACAAATACTTAGACATGAGTACTTAAACACATAAAGCATAAATGAAGCAACCATCACCTACCCTTGTTCCCGGGTATGTAACTCAATTCCTAATCCATCCAAAGACTAAGTCCTGTCTCTTCTTTATTTAACACACCATAATAACTACATTGATTCTGAACCTTTTCAAGTCAATTACACCATGGGGAAAACCACCCCTTAACCTTGGTGATTTATCCACTCCTTATTATTCTACTCATTCATCCAAAACCTTATCTAGGAATTTCTCCATTCTTATTACCCATTTAGTTACCCAAGCATTTCCCGGTTCCTCGAACCTTTCTGACATCCCAGTTCCCAAAATACTGTCATTTCTAGATCAATACAACATGTATAGCCAACAAATACATATTAGCAACCCACCAATTCAACCAACCGATTCCTAGTTCACACATAACCAATCACTGAATCCTCCAGACTCCATGCCCGGAAGCCTAATCATGGATTCTCCTTTTCAACTATACCATAGTATGAATATAAGCAGGTCTATCTACTCAAGTGAAAACCTAGCCTACCTGGGCGCCAAGCAACTGCAAAGATGCATTTTTGGCTCCGTGAAGGCATTCCCAGCTGAACGATGGTCTTGGAATCCACTTTTCCGCATCCCTTCAGCCATAATACGACCTAATCATAGTTCCTAAGTCTTGGAGAAGCATAGGAGGGTTTTTGGAGAAACCCTCATATGTTTCTCAATTGAGGAGGAGAGATCTTTTATTAAAATCTCATTCTGAGGCTTCTGCCCCCCGTTATTTTGCTATAGCGGATGACCTTCCGTCATAGCGGTTCTGCTATAGCGGATAAAATATTACTATAGCAGAGTGACATCAGCCCGAATGATTTCCAAAAATATGAAATTTTTTCGCCACATCACCCTATTTAATACCAAAAATATTTTTAAATCGTTTTCGAATTTCATGACATCATGGTTTTTAAAATAATGATATATCTGGTCGTTACAAATAGAGTCACCAGCAGGATACCAAAAAACCAGCCCTTGAGTTCCTTTGAGATACCTCAGGATCCTTTTCACAGCCTTCAAATATGATTCCTTGGGAGATGATTCAAAACCTTGCACATAGGCCCACACTATACATAATATCATGTTTGCTTGGAGTGAGATACAACAAGGAGCCTATCATTCCTCTAAATTATGTTTCAGCAACAACTACTCCAGCCTCATCTTTGTCTAGCTTTGTGGTGGTAGCAATTGGAGTATCATTTTTCTTTCCCCCCTTCATCTCAAACTTCTTCAGATGCTCTTTGACATATTTCTATTAATGTATTAAGGTTCCAACCTTTGTTTGGTGAAATTGCAATCCCAAGAAAAAGGTTAGTTCTCCCATTATACTCATCTCAAACTCACTGCTCATCAAGGATTCAAACTCTTTACTCAACACATCATCAATAGCTCCAAAGATTATATCATCTACATATATTTGCACAATGATGAGACTGCTCCCTTCTCTTTTAATGAATAGAGTATTGTCTATCTTTTCTCTCACATAGACATGCTCCAATAGAAAAGAGGACAACCTGTCATACCATGCTTTTGGGGCTTGCTTTAGTCCATACAAGGCTTTATCAAGTTTATAGACATGATCAGGTAGTTCAAAACTTTCAAAACTCGGGGGCTGTCTTACATACACTTCTTCCATCAGATTTCCATTCAAGAATGTACTTTTCACATCTATCTGAAATAGTTTGAACTCCATATGAGAGGCAAAATCAATTAGCATCCTTATTGTTTCCATTCTGGCCATAGGTGCAAATGTTTCATTATAGTTAATACCTTCTTCTTGATTGTAACCTTGTACCACCAGTCTGGCTTTATTTCTAGTGACTACTACTTGATTATCCATCTTGTTTCTAAACACTCACCTGGTCCCAATGATGGTTCTATTTGTAGGTTTGGGAACCAAGTGTCATACTTTGCTTCTTTCAAACTGATTCAGCTCTTCTTGTTTTGCTACAATCCAGTCAATATCTTGTAAGGCTTCCTTGATGTTCTTAGGCTCTATTAGTGACATGTAGGCTGAATAAGCATATATATTCCTCACCTTGTTCTTGGTCAGCATGTCTGACTCCATAGGGGAAATAATGTTTTCAATGGGGTGTGAACTCTTGTGTTTCCAGTTTCTTACAGATACAGGTTGCGAGGGCCCAAGTGCATTTAAATGATAGGATGGATCTTCTTCATGAGTGTTTGCCCCTTAATCCTGCACCTCTTTCCGTCCTTCAGCTGGGGAATCATCTTTGAGAGCTTCTTTATCTTGTTCATCTTCTGAGTCATGAACTAGTCCAATCCTTGTATCATCACATGATTTACTTTCACAGTTCTCTTCATCAAAGATTGCATGAATACTCTCTTCCACACATCTTGTTCTTTTGTTGAACACTTTGTAAGCTTTACTTTGTGAAGAGCACCCTAAGAATATGCCTTCATTACTTTTGGCATCAAATTTTCCTAGAGCATCCTTCCCATTGTTGTAAACATAGAATTTATAACTAAAAGGTCTCAAGTGAGTTAGATTTGGCTTTCTCCCCTTGAGAAGTTCATAAGGAGTTTTGTCTAGTAGTGACCTGATCATGCACCTATTTAGTATGTAGCAAGCTGTGTTTACTGCCCCAGTACAGAAGCTCTTAAGAAGTCCACTTGCAATTAGCATAGTCCTAGCCATATCCTCTAGTGATCTGTTTTTCCTTTCAACCACTCCATTTTCCTGAGGAGTTCTTGGTGCATAAAAGTTATGATCATTTCGACTCTCAGCATAAAAGTTCAGGAAGTTTGAATTTTCAAACTCAATGCCATGATCTGACCTTATTCCAGCCACCTCAGTGCTCAACTTCTTTTGTACCATTTTGACAAATAGTTGGAGCACCTCAAAGGTTTCATCCTTAGAGCTTAAAAAGAGTGTCCAAGTAAACCTTGAGTAGTCATTCACAATTACAAACACCTACCTCTTCCCATCTCTACTGAGAACTCTCATAGGTCCACACAGATCCATGTGCAACAGTTGAAGAGGTTTTGTGGTACTAACAATCTTTTTAGGTTTGAAGGAGGATCTTACATGCTTTCCCTGTGCACCGGCACCACACACAATAAACTCATCCATTTTATCATTTGGCAGTTGTAGTACCAATCCTTTTGACACCAGTTTGTTGATTGTTGAGAAGCTTGCATATCCCAGTCTATTATGCCATAAAAGTGAACTGCTGGATATAGCACTGAGGTAGGTTAATTCAGACTCTAAGGGCATGATGTCAGCTTTATACACATTCTTGTGTCTTCTTCCCTTCAGCACCAAATTATAATTTGTCACATTTGTCATTGTGCAGTCAGCAGTAGTAAACAACACATTGTTTCCTTTGTCATATATTTGTGAGATACTCAGCAAATTATGTTTCAGTCTATGAACATAATATACATTTTCTATTGCGTGAGAGTCAGATCTTCCCACTTTTCTTATGCCAATAATTTCACCAGTCTTTTCATTACCAAAAGCCACACTTCTACCTTGAAAGTCTACAAGAGAGGAAATTATCTTTGCTTCTAGTCATGTGTCTAGAGCAAGCACTATCAAAGTACCAAGGCTTGCCCTTTCCTCTCTTCCTTTCCTTCAATAAGAAATCATTGGTTAGATTTAGGTACCCAGATCAACTTGGGTCCCCTTTTGTAAGTGAAAGGGTGAATAGGTCTCTTTTAGCAAAGTTCATAATTCTTTGCTCAGCTCTCAGATGACTAGGAGTTAGGACATTGGGTCTTGAGATGTCCTTCCTTACCATAGGCAATACATATTATATTCACGGAGTAGTCTACCTTGGAAGACTCACGTCTGAATCCTAGCCCATGTTTAAAGGTGGATTGGCTGTTCTGAATGTGAGTGAGAAGGTTGAGGATTTATTCCATTTCTGATTGTGTTCCAACTCAAGTTTAGCTTTGTTCAGATCTCTTGTTAGTGAGTTGTTTCTTTCAGACAACTCTGAGAGTCTTATATTAAGAGTTTTAATGTCTTCTTCCAAGGATTGTTGGAGAGAAGTGGCCTTATTCTTTCCTTCGTTTGAGAACTCTTTGAGAGAGTTTTTTAAGGAGACATTGCTTTCCTCAAAACTTTCATACTCCATTCTTAGATATGCATAATCATTCAGTATATTTTCCTTTTTAGAGCATACTGAATAATATGCATCTATGAGAACAACTGAGAGAGATTCAAGTTTTCTTTTAGTGTTGGTGTGCAAGTTAGATCTAAGATCAGAGAAGTATACCTTGGTCTCATCTTGTTCAATGTCATTGTTAGATTCTGAGCCTGCCATGAGGGCAAGAGTTGTTTATGCTGATTCTTCTTTTTCAGAGTCACTTTCAGTGTCACTTATGACTAAAAGAGCTAGAGTATCTCTTTCCTTAGCTTCAACCATGGCAAGCAGTGATTGATTATGGGGATCCTATTTATCAGACTCATCACTGTGTTCTCCCATAGCAGTGTAATGGAAAGGTGAGCTCCTTACTTTGATATCTGGGCTTTTTTGTGGAAGACTTCTTGTATTCTATTGCCTACAAGGGACAAAATTTGATGAACTGATCTGTACTGTCACACTTGTGACACAGCTGAGCATCCTTTTCTTGAGCTTTGGAGGACTTTCTCTGAAGGTTTTGACCCTTTTTGAACATCCTTTGAAACTTCCTGGTAACCAATGCCAGATTTTATATCTCATAATCAGTAACCTCAGTGGATTTGAGAGATATAGCTTTATCCTTTCTTTTAGTTCCAATGTCCTTCTCTTGATTCTTTTTCAGTTCATATATTGTCAGATTTCCAATGAGATCATCCATAGCCAAGGTGTCTAGATCTCTAGCTTCAATGATTGCTTCTACTTTGCTTTTCCATGATTCAGGCAATACACTTGAAGCTTTCTGATAGCCTTTCCAGTAGGGATGTACTCTCCTAGGGATTAAATTTCATTAAGTATAGCAGTAAACCTAGTATGTATGTCCTGAATAGTTTCTCCTTCCTTCATTTTTAAGAGTTCATACTGCCTGTTTATATTGTCTATCTTGTATTTCTTTACAACAGTAGTGCCTTCATGAGAAGTTTGAAGAGTGTTCCATATTTGCTTAGCATCTTGACAGAAGGAGATTCTATTATATTCATCAGGTCCAATACCACAGATCAGAATTTTCCTAGCCTTAACATTGTTTTGAATATCTATCTTACCAGTAGCATCCCATTCTTTCCTATCCTTTGGGACTTGTTCCTTCCCATCAACACCTGTCTTCATAGGGATAGTGGGACCATCTAGGATGATATTCCACAAATCAGCACTTTATCCTATGAGATAATTCATCATCCTATTCTTCCACCAACTATAGTACTTCCTATTGAACAAAGGTGGTCTCGTTTGAGAGGATCCTTCCTGAGCGATTGGAGTGGTAGCCATATTATTCTCTTCAGGTGTTAACCTTTAATAAAAAGACCTGCTCTGATATCAATTGAAGAAAATTGATGCCCACTTTTTATCTCAGGAACTAGGTCCTTGGCACAGTTTCACTCAAAATAATAAGTAAATTGACACACAATTTACATGGAAAACCTCCCCACTCAAGGAGTAAAAACTACGAACTCAATTACACTAATTACTTTAAGTTTTATGATTACAACTCTATAATCAAAAGAAATACCTCTAGCACCTAGCTTGAAACAATTCTCTAGAACTGTTTCTCCATCTCTCTCTCAAGAAGTCAAACCCACTTCTTGTTACAAGCCTCACAATCTCACACACTACACCTTAACGAACACACAAGGTTGTATTAACAACTTCTACTATGTCTTCTTGAAACAACTGGCTTGAGATCTTCTACTGCTTGAGAATAATTTCTTCTCTGCTTTTGCAATAGGTGGTTCAAAATCTTCCTTGCTCTGTTGGTTTTATAGATGCCTCAAGCTCTCCTCTTCTTGATAGAAAAGTACAAACCTTTCCTTGTTGGACTGTGACACACGTTTGAGTCGAGTTCTTTCCTTGTTTGATATGGACATTACCTTTTATAATTTACTTCCATCATTATACTTTTACCAAAAATAAGTTTTGCCTTATTATCAAAACTTGTTCGACAAGGTTTCTTCAGATTCAAATTTTTAAAAAACCTTTAAGCGAATTTTCATTTGTCAATTAGATAGTTAAGTTAACAACATAACATATGTTATCTATTTTAGTTATACACATCAACCTCAAGTAGAAAATGTTTAGATTTTTACTACTTATTGAGGAGACTAAATATAATTAAAGGAAATAACATAGTTCTTCTCCCAAACGAATTGTAGAAAACTGAACTGTTTTGGGAAAGTTTCTGCATTAAAAACCCATCGGCCCATTATAGCGGTCCCCACTCTGCTATAGTGGTCCTTCTATAGCAGACGGCTTCCGTTATAGCGGTCCCGCTATAGTGAACGGCTTCCGCTATAGCGGTCTTAAGCGGCGTTGACCGCCTTGACCACGCTATAGCGGTATTTTCCACCCCTATAATGGAGGTCCTACGGCAGAGCCATTGCGCTCGTCACAGATAGAATTTCCAGAAATCTCCAAAATTTGCCCATTTTACAACACTTGCTTCCCTCGATGATTCGAAACAACCCCTTCACGTCAAAGGCAATTCCGAGAGTTCTACTTACCCAAATTTGATTTCGAAAAGTCCCATGGACTCCTTTATGTCTTGGCTACATGGAAAACTATCTCAAAACAAGACACCTAACCCAATTCTTACCCGGATTTCCCTAGACTCCACCTTGCTCCAAAACCGACCGAGGCTAGCCTAGACTAGAATTTCAAACTCCCAAACCCAGAGTTTTCTAACTCTAGAACTTAGAACGATTGAACTATCCGTAACTATGGTCCCGGTCGTTACAACAGATACCAATTTACCCATCGTTCATCCCCGAATGATCAAACTCGAATTTACGGAAATAAAGAAAGAAAGTGTAGTACTTGAATCCTCAAACAACTGAGGGTACTTATTCCGCATGTCTTTCTCGGTTTCCCAAGTGGCTTCCTCAACCGGACGATGCTTCCACTGAACTTTTACCATGTAAATCACCTTTGTCCTCAACCTCTGGACATCCCAAGCAAGTATCAAGACTGGTTCCTCTTCATAACGAAGATCCTTGTCGAAAAGTACCTCGTCCCACTTGATGATGTAATCCCCATCCCCATGGTATCGCTTAAGCATGGATACATGGAATACCGGATGGACGCCCAACAAACTGCACGGCAGTGCTAACTTATAATCCACTGGCCCCATAATCTCAAGAACCTCAAGCGAACCGATGAACCGAGGGCTAAGCTTTCCCGTCTTACCAAACCAGATGACTCCCTTCATTGGTGACACCTTCAACAATACCTGTTCACCAACTTGAAATTCCATGTCCCGGACCTTGCGATCTGCATACTCCTTTTGCCTGCTTTGGGCAGCCAACAACTTGGCCTGAATGCCCCTTACCTTTTCCTGCGCTTCCTTTACTAAGTCCACACCTAGGGGCTTTACATCGCCTTCCTCAAACCACCCAACCGGTGATCTGCAGTTCCTCCCATACAATGCCTTAAATGGTGCCATGTCAATACTGGAGTGGTAGATATTGTTGTATGAGAACTCGCACAATGGTAGAAACTAATCCCAATGACCCTCGAAGTCCATCACACATGCTCTCAGCATGTCCTCCAATACCTAGATCGTCCTCTCTGACTGACCATCAATTTGAGGATGGAAGGTGTGCTAAAAGTGAGTTGTGTACCCAACTCTTCATGTAGCTTACCCCAAAATTTGGAGGTGAACTGCGTACCCCTGTCTGAAATTATGGACAATGGTACCCCATGAAATCTAACAACCTCCTTCACGTAGATCTTGACCAATTGCTGCAAATTGTAATCTACCCTGACCGGAATAAAATGGACGGACTTGGTCAGTCTATCAACAATGGCCCAAATTGAGTCATACTTCCCCAATGTCTTGGGAAGACCCACCATGAAGTCCATGGCTATCCTTTCCCACTTCCACTCTGGGATGGGCATCCTCTGAAGTAGTCCTGTAGGCCTCTGGTGCTCATACTTTACCTGCTGGCAATTCTGACACTTGGACACAAAGTCCACTATGTCCCTTTTCATTCCGGGCCACCAGTAATGCTACCTTAAGTTCCTGTACATTTTGGTCACACCTGGATGAATTGAGTACCGTGAACCATGGGCTTCCACCAAGATTTTCTGAATTATTTCATCAACCCGAGGAACACAAATCCTTCCTCTAAAATTTAGTACTCCACCAGAGTCTAACATGACATCCCTGGTGTCACGACCCAATTTCTCGGTCATGATGGCACCTACAACCCCCGGTAGGTGAACCAATCCCCGTAGCCCAAAACAGTTAGTAATGGGCTACTATCTAACAAATAAGAGAACAAGACGAAGAGAACAGATAAAAGGACTATAAATATATACATATGCGGAAACTAGACCAAACCCCAAGACCTGGTATCATAGTATAGAGCCAAAACTACATACATGGAGTGCAAACGATCCAAACAATATATACAGATGTCTCTGAATGGTAATAAAGTACATGAAGCGAAAGATAAACTAAAGCTAAGCTCCGATCGCCAAGAGCTCACCCTCAGTCTGAAGTAGTCCCCAACAGATCTCCAAGCACGAATCACAATGATCTAACGGCGATGGCCCACGCTAGGATCTGCACCCAAAGATGCTGGGGGTAGGGGTGAGCACCAAATATGAAGCATAAGGTACCCAGTAGGTATCATAGGCCAACTGGGCACATATAAGATAAAAGTGTAGTAACAGACAGAATAGAAGCAAGCAGTCACAAAAATCAACGAAAGGTACACAGGAACTAGCCCAGAGGGAAATCAACAGAACCACATGTGAGGCTAGTAAGCAGAATATACACACCATAGGCATAGGTGAAAGTAAGAAATAACGCACCTGGGGTCCTTGCAATAACAGTGTATACAAAATAAGTTTACGAAATTGACGGTATACCGGTAACCTCAAGTGTAAGAAGAAGAGAGAAAGAGTAATGATAGGCATGCTCAGAGACATGAATCAAACTCAACTAATCATACCAATCTCATACTTATCTGTAATAGAGAACAATTCTGTAAGTAAATAGCAAAAGTCTACCTACAGTCCCCCGGCTGCCCATAAAACCGAGGAACACAAACAAGTGAAAACAAACCCTCCGGCATCCCATACTACCGGAGCGTACAATCAACAAACAACAAACAAGGGTGGAGCCTCAACAATGAATGATATGATGCATGAAGATCTCAAGTGCCATGGTATCTCTGTATGTACCTCCTCCGGCGCCGATCCGGCCCAGTAGGTAGGTTCCATGGAAGGACACTGCCCGTATACCTCTACTCCACCGTATACCCCTCCTCCGGCAAACGCAGCCCATAGCCCCTGGCCCGGATGGCAAGGTCCATGGAGGTCCCAGACCCCATACTAAAACTCAGTATCAACACATGTCGTCCGGAAGCAAGTCCGATATCAAGATGAGACCCAGTCTGAATATGCATGCCCAGACCCTGTCCAGGACTAAAGTAGTAGGAAAATGTCTCAAAAAAACCCCTCCAAGGGTGCCCGGGCATAACCGGGTCTAAACAGTAAAAAGTCATCTCAGGTGCTCGATCCGACCGAGGCTAAAATCATCTCAAGTAGCAAGAAAAGTCAACTAGCACCCCGGCCCTTCCGAGTCTAGCGTTAATCGTAAAACTGGTGATTTAAAACATAATTTTACTTCCTTTAATCCAGGAATATTCACAAGTGAAATCAAACCGTTTCCAAATTATTTCCATCAA